>JASANB010004626.1:34299-64572 GCA_030248155.1 Sabatieria punctata | reverse complement strand
CTCTTCGCTATATTATCAATTTGCTGCCGGATCCATTTTAGCTTTAGCCCTATGTACTAACACACCTGGGCTAAGAATATAAAGCTATCTGTTTGTTGAGTCTTAGCCTCAAGGGACTCTTGATTACGACTAACAGAAACGTAATCTTACCTTTTTCCGACTCTGATGTGCGCTGTAAAATATCAGTAGCGTAGAGAACAGCATTGAAGGTGGCAAAAACGGTCTGTGCCAGCAGAATGAGTAGGTAGTAAAAACGCATTATACCCTCGCAGAGGAACGGAACATAGGTATCTGATGGTCGCAACACTTGGTGCTGCCCCGTATTTGAGCATCGGGCAGCAAAACGCAACTGGCACTAACCATTGGATGCACAGCAGCACGCAAACCTCACTCCAACTCCAGTCCTGAATCAACACAGTCTGCTTTTCCCGGTATCATTAAAAAGTAATGTGAGCCGGCACAGTTAGTGGTTTAAGCTGCAAAGCCACTGTGCGCGTGCTCGTTCGCTCATCCACTCGGTGGGGCAAGTTTCTCCGCAAACAGTTGGTCGTCGGCATAAAGCTCCACCCAGGCCACAGAAAGCTGGTGACAGCGAGTAGGTAAAATGGGAACCGACTGGATCTGCCGTTGCACCGAAGCCACTCCACGAAGCATGCCGCGTTGCAGAAGAAGATCTACGATGTCAGAAGCTGTCTGAAAAACCAACTATGCCGGGAGCCCTCTGGCATATGGGGCACCGGCGGCCGTCGAGAGCTGTCAGAATCATGGCATCAACACGCCGACCGCTCTCCTGGTGACCGGTACCCAGCAGCATGGCTAGGAGTGGCTGGCAGTGAAAGAAGGGCAACGTCCGAGATGACGAATCACGGGGGACGCGAAATGGACGGTCTGATCGTAGGCCGTAAGCCCCCCCCCGCAAATCGGATCGGATATGCAAAGTAAGGTGAGGTGAACCACTCCACTGTACGTACGTACTATGTACGTATAGTTTTTAAAGTGGTCGCTACAATAATGGATATCAATTCGAATTATTACTTAACTCTGCTTTAGATTATTTCAGTGCCTAACTGCAAGTTCTATCGTTCACTGTGAGAAATTGCTCAGAACAATATAGAATAAGTAAGGACTAAAAACTTACAAAGTCTCTCACCGAGCCAAAATTAGTCAACTGTCTCAAATTGAAATGACATATGGTTTTTACCAATATCAATCACTGTACATCGGCTCTCTTATCTTATGAATATACCTCAAACTCAAGACCTTAGCGAAACCTTAACTTTAACAAAAAAACTTAGAAATTCATGTGAAAAATACCGTAAGCAAAGGATATTTGATGCGTCGGAAGCGTCCAGCCGCGATCATAGCACAGCCAATGATGTGGACGAAAAAAGTGACAGACATGACAAAAATTCCCAGACAGGAAAGCCAGAGATGGTCGCTTTGGTAGAAGTTTGCATACTGACAGCCCCAGAGTAGAGGCTGCAGTCGGACGTACAAATCGACCACTTGAATTATATCAGCCACAGCAGTCGAGATTAGAATAATAAACTAAGTAGACTAAGCAGTTAGTAGACTAAGCAGGTACAGAGGCACCGTGATTACAGCAAAGATTAGTAACAGAACATCCAAGGGAGGGATTTGATTGCACATGATCAGGGTTAGCTGTGATTAGATTGTTAGGTCAGTACAGTCAACCCTTAACACAGTCAGGCACTAATGCCGTACCATGACGACGGTACCATACATGGTACCGGTGGTACCTAGACTAGTTACACCATAAAAGGTACCGGTACCATATTCTGGTACCTCCACGTTCGGCCACTGCACCCCTACTGTACCTTATCATGGGTACCTGACCGGGACGATATAAGTTACCACTCCTTTCAGATTTCGTACCATATATGGTACTATGCTACACCCCACTTTCGGCCACTGTGGTGGGATGGTCCCCTACCTTGGCATTTGTACCTGTACCGACACCATATGGTACCACTCCGTTCAGATTTCGTACCATATTATGGTATGGTACCAGCAACCATGGCCATGGGTAGGGGTACCGTATATGGTGCCAGTACCGTAAACGGCGTTAAGTGCCTGACTGTAACAGGGACGAGGAGCGCAAAATACAGTGAGCTTGGAAAAATTTACACGGGATAGAGCTAGCGGACTCTCTCCAGACCCTGACACATAGCAACGGTTGATCTTTGCTACGCTGCTGAACATTCGGACTGTTGGAACGGACAAACATCGCAAGGTTGTGGTGGAATTGAAAGACCGAGTGACAAAGCAGGCTGTATGCAACGAAAAAGAACGGTTCTGTCTTCAAAACCTCAGTATGCGTCTGTTTACATCGGCTGTGATCTTACGCCGTGGCAAGCGAAAAAAGCCTTTGACTTGCGGAAAGAATTGCGGGAATGCCGAGAAAATGGCGAAAGTGACCTATTTGTTGACTACCGTACACTCTGTATTCGGAGAGCTAAGACCAAAGCCTCCTTGTAACTTATAACTTGTTATGTTTTGTTTGTTTTTCTTTAGATACAATTGTACGTATCCTGTGTATTGTAGGGTTCTGACAGGTTCTGTTTGGGCAGGGTGTATAGTCGGGCAAACGGCCTAGCCCGCCCATATCACTTAAATAAACAAACAAACGAAATTAACGCCGCGACCAAACACTAATTGCTTGCAAGTTCGATAATTTACTAACAAGGCAGCGGTACGTACAGTACATCTACATAAAACATGCCAGCCTAAGCATCAGCAATTCAGCCTTGTTCCGGTACTTTTTGGCTCAATTCCATAGGAGTAGAGCCGGGTAGCGACCTTAAATTGGGGTGAAAGCACTTGTAATAAACAGTAAGAAAGATAATTCCAAGCACAAAGCACAGCAGCGCAGCCAAACTACAGACCAGCTTTATGTAGAGACAATCGTAATCGAACAGAAAGGAGCAGAAGATCAAAAGGAAATTCTCTAAAAATTCCACACAATAGCACCAGAGATACCTGCCTCTAGTCGGGCCTTCGGTCATGTTAAAAGGCGTGAAGAGATGCACGAAAGCCGCCACTACTATCACTACCACCTCTAGACACAAATATCCGCTTAGATCAATGTGTTGGTAACAGACCAGGTAAAGTACAGATAGAATGCAATGACCGACTATGAAGACTGAAACGTAAAGCCGAAAAACAACGGTGAACAGGGTGAGGGCCAGAACCCGCGAACAAATGGTCAACAGTCGCCAGAACAGTTGACACACCGAACCACACCAACTCATATTGCGTTTGTCTTCTCTAGAATAATCGGACTTTATACAGTATAGATAGAAACGTGTTCACCTCCTTTTTCGAAGTTTACTCAAATGGTTCGTTCTCTGCCAGATCTCGATCGGTTTGGCTCAAATTTGCAGCAAAAATTAACAACACAACTGGTTACATATTGTGCAAGTTTGGTGCCAAAATTCCGACTCATACTGGTTTTATGACCCGAAAACTAGGAATCAGGGTGGTCCACGCAAATTTAATTTTTTTCGGTAATACGAGGAGTACAGGTCTGAAACTTGTAAGAATGTTTGGTATTGCCATTGGGCATAACATACTGACTGATCAGCCCTCTATCTCAAAGGGCACTAAAACTGGGAATTTCAAAATCGTTTGTCGAACTTCCAGCTACAATCTGTGTTGATTAACAACAGATTCAGTGTTATGATTCCAGAAGGTTACAGATTTCTTAACTATAGCATTTTCGATCATGCCTTTGAAATTCGCCAGTTTTGGTACCCTTTGAGCTAGAGGGCTGCCCAGTTAGTATGTTATGCCCAATGGCAATATCAATTCAATCATTCTTGCAAGTTTCAAACCTGTACTCCTTGCATCATCGAAAAAAATATAAATTTGCGTGGACCACCCTGATTCCTAGTTTTCGGGTCATAAAATAAACGAGTCGGAATTTTCGCACCAAACCTGCAAAATATGTAGGTAGTTGTATAGTTAATCTGTGCTGAAAATTTAAGCCAAATCGATCAAGAGCTAAGACAGAGAACGAACGAAAACCGTTTGAGTAAAGTTCGAAAGAGGGGTGAACACTTTTTTTTATCTATACATACTGTATGTAGTACGTAGTACTAAGCATTCATGTAACAGGTCATCCGTTGGTGGAGGAAGTTGGGTACTAAAAAATGCTCAGCAATTGCAATTTTGGGTAAAAATTTGGGCATTCAACTACAGTACAGCTAAAAAGCGCTGTTTTACAGGCGAGTTTAGCTATTTTAGTGTCTAGAAATTTGCTGAAAAAATTGTCGGACCCCCTGTTAGATGTATGGTTCAAAGCACATAGACAGGTATTGGGTTACCTGGAGAACCGGAGACATCGGTGTTGGGCCACGAGAGCCCAGGAGAGAGACAACAGCGACAAACTCACTGACACAACCTGTATCCACACTAAAACTGTCACTCACACTAAACTGCAGGAGTGGTTTTACACTCACGCACTTAACGCCGTTTATGGTACCGACACCATATTCGGGTATTCGCATAGACTTTCGCATTGATACCGATGGTACCACCACAATCGCCGAACGTGGGGTACCATATAGGTACGTACCGGTACCATATGGTGACGGTACCACATATGGTGCCGGTTCCATACAGTATATGGTGCCGAGCCGACCGGCACCATATGTTGTCGGTACCATAAACGGCGTTAAGTGCCTGACTGTTTTATGTTCGCAGGAGTCTTCAAAAACTGTAATAACCCAGCCAGTTCTGTACCGGCAGAAAGAAACAATTTTTCCGTTCAGCTCACCTGAATGGAAAATTTTCAAACGCTTCTGTCAGCTCAATTCTTGGCCGTTTGTTCTGTAAATTGGTCCAGAGTTTCTTTTGCAGAAACTGTAGTGGCTGACAAATTTGTCAGCTTGTCGGCTTGTAACGGTTGTTCAAAATTCTCCGTTCAGGTGAGTGAACGGAAAAATCGTTTGTTTCTACCAGTGCTGGAGTTAAAGATGTCAACATTTTGAAATTGCGCCAACCCATTTGTGGAAAAGCGCAAATAGACAAACACGCATTAGTTGTTTAGCGATACTACAGTATCAGACGAACACAAGTCTGTTTAGAGAGTATGCCAAGAAAAAAGTTAGTGTTCGCCTACCTAAAGAGCTAATTTTGAAATGGCTAAACATAAATCTAAATTTCAGTTGTCAACCCTCAGCCTCATTTTCTCGATAAGCTTTCAAAAAGCAGAGCATAACAGAACTTACAAGTATGGTCAGAGGAGTGAGTGTAGAGCGTGCGACCTACCAAATACGCCTGCACCAACAACTGCGGCGCCGACTCCAGGAAAGCTTCGAACAAGCGCAACAAAGTGGCATCGCGGTCTGCCTCCAACATTTGCAAGTAAACTTCTCTGGCCTCTCCTTTGGACAGTCGGTCGCCCCACCTCCTCAATTTGAAGCCAAAACGGAGTGAGTCAAGATTATAAAGCACCGGTCCCAGCAAACACACACTGGCCAGACATCTAAAGAGTAGTCTGAGTGAACACGAGAGTGTCTTGCTGTTGTGTCGTTTAGCATCCTCAATCCACCAGCCCAGGCCCAGTGTGTTAAGTAGAATTGAAGGCACCAGTACAAAGGCCAATATTAGATAGGCGGCTTCAGACTGAAACGAAAATATTGAGCAGAAAAAATTCACGACCGCCAGTTGCTTTACTCTGCCATTTTGCCAGTGGTACCAAGCCACTATGAAGTCAGATAAGCAATCGGCCAAGTAACTGGTGAGAGAAAGAGCGCTGAAGAGCAAATCCCGAATTCGCACTCGAGGAACCAGTTGAAAGGAGCGTTCGGAGCAGAGCTGAGCGTCGATTTGGTCGACGAAGTGAGCTCCGTGCTCTGGTATGGGCGTGAAGAGCAGAAGTTTCTGTGCCCGCGCCTTCGCACAACCGCAGCACATGAGAGCTGAATCTGACTACGCTACACAGTCAAGCTAATAAAGACAACAATGAGCTAGTATTTCGGCTGAGAGGGTGGTAAATTTTCAAATGCTGACGGGGTAGCAGCGGTGATGTAGTGGAATTTGTTAAACAGTAAAATGCGAAGTCCACGTATCACAATATTCGAATCGGTCCACAACCAAAAAATTGCATACTTGTAGCTTGCGAAACACCGCTGGATATGTGAATCACACTGTACTTTCACGACTTAAAATTTGCTGCACTTTTTAATGAATCTTCAGAAACAAAAAACCGCTAGTAAATAGACCCATTTTTAAGATAAACAGGCATTCCGAAATCTTTCAGCTTTTTGCTCTACGCCAGTAATGAACTTTAACTCAACCCACAAGCATTGCTGAAGCTTCAAAATTGTGGGAGCCAAATGTGAGATGCCTACTTTAGTGAGGCACTTTACGCCGTTTATGGTACCGGCGCCATATTATGGTACCCCACGTTCGGCCACTGTGATGGTACCATAATGGTGCCATGCCACTACGCCAAAGTACCGGTGCCATATATGGTGCCACAACCCAAAGTACCAGTACCATAAACGGCGCTAAGTGCCTGACAGTCATTGCGAAAAGATAATCACAGCTCAGTGCAATAACTAGATAACAATACTCCGACTAGACGAGTTACGTAGAATAGAAAACATTCACAAAATACGATGATGCGTACTGTTTATACAAACACAGTCGTATACAACCTCGTCAGACATTTAACGACATTGTATTAAGGTCATTATAGCACCGATACCAAAAATGGTACCAGGGTTCGTGCCGCTCTGGCGATCCAAAGTCCCTTGAAGAAAAGCCAACAAATCCCGTGACATTTTCAAAAATTATTCACACTAAATGTGATATTTCTTATCCAAAACTGGTGCTAAGCACGTAAACGGCTGCAGTCATTTGGTACCGCCGAACCATGGCAAGAATCAGCCTTCAAAAGCGCGTTTGAAAGGCATTCTGAGCATACAACCAACAGTTTTTGCAGTTCGAAGAGCTCTGGTTGGGTCACTGCCCAGCCAGGGCGAAAACGTTTTGAAAAATTAGCCTTCTCAAACGCACTGATGTTGAGTGAATTACATGCACTTTCATTGCTGCTTCTACAACCTATACTAAATGCATGTTTTTTATGGAGTAACGTCCAAAATTTCTGTGACAAGACTCAAAATCCCCCTGACTTTTCCCTGAGCGGCCCAGCTCAGTGGTGGTGGTGCTATGTAATGCACCATAAACGCCGTTTAGAGCCTGACTGTAAAGAAACAAATCACAAACACAATCGAGACAAATATCATCAGCATTTTGTACGGCAGAGTTCGGTTCCTTAAGCGGCCAATTTATTAACCGGTTTGGCTCTGATGTTCAGCCACTGGTTCACCCTAAATCAGATCAGATCACAGCCACCAATCAGCGAAGAGCAACCGACCTCGGCCACCAATGACTGGCCGCCGCCAGAGACCAACTGCAGTTGTATTGGCTGACCGGGCTGTCCCTCTCCGCCCATCTGAATCAGCTGAAACGTCTGGCCAGGCCCGGCCTGCAGAGGAATCGGCTCTCCTGATAAAGAATAGATTAGACAGAAGACAGAGTAAATCCGTTCTTTTCTTACCTATTGGGGTGGCCTGGACCACTTGGCCATTCTGCAGCTGAATCGGAGTTCCGAACTGCTGAGTGCTTTGGAGATCGGAACCGCTCGAAACCGGAGTCTGAATCAGTAATCACTTGGTTTTACATGTTACGCCACATAAACGAAAACTAGGGTATGCCCATACATGGGCCGGGGGGTAAGGGGGTATACCCCTCCCCTCAGCCGGCCATACCCCCCCTCGGCCACCCACCCCCCCTCCCGGAGGGAAATTTCGCTTTTTAAGGAAAAATAGGCGTTTTTTTTGCCTTCCTTTTTTCGGGGGACCCCCCCCCCCCCCCCGAGGTCTCAACCCCCACCCCCCTCCGGATTTTTCCGGCCCATGTATGGGTATGCCCTGCTAGGAAGGCCAAAGTCCACTTCGGCAGACTCTATGGATACCCAAACTAGCGATCGACTGGAATCGGACCGCTACTTTTTCAGGTTGGGTAAAAAATATTAAAATTGAATTTGCTCTAAGCATCGAAATATACACATCGTATGCTGTAGAAGACGTAGACCGAGGGAGGAAGGGGTTTGCCCCCTTTCGCCGGCCCAAAAAACCTCCCTCGGTCGGCCACGGCCATCCCCTAGGCGCAGTAGGCGCTACCCCCACCCACCAATTTTGGCGACCTCCTACATTACACTGCTAGTTTAGCTAAAATAGCAATATTTTTATGGCAGTTAAAGCTAGTTCTAACTTATACAAAATGCAAAAGTTGTAAATACATGGGTCGGAAACACGGGGTGTGTGGTCTTCGGTTTTTAACAGAAATTTTCTGTTTTCCCCCACCTACGGAAACCCCGCACCCCCACGCCGCCCCGGACCTATTACATGTATGCAGACGCCGCTACCCACCCACCTCACTAGGATTAT
Source organism: Sabatieria punctata (assembly GCA_030248155.1). Taxonomy (NCBI): domain Eukaryota; kingdom Metazoa; phylum Nematoda; class Chromadorea; order Araeolaimida; family Comesomatidae; genus Sabatieria; species Sabatieria punctata. The sequence goes on along the minus strand of JASANB010004626.1, from coordinate 56,089 downwards.
TGGAAAATTCTAGCACCCCTCAAGCAGACATGGGCTAGCATTTCGGCTGAGAGGGGGGTAAAATTTTCAATTCCTGACGGGCGGCTGAGGGGGGTAGAAGCGCCTGAGGGGGTGTTAAGCCAGAAAGTTCGATTTTTGGCTAAAATCAAGGTTTTTTGGCTTATTTTTCATTAAAATAAGCTATTCTGAGCTCATTTACACCTAATCCAGGCATATTTTTGTCATAATTTTCTATACAAAATTCTTCCAAAAAATTCCTGAGGGGGGGGGGGGGGGTAGCGGCCGGGTGAGGGGGGGCTCGGTAAGAGTCTGAAAGGGGCCAACCCCCTCAGCCCATGTCTGCCCTCAAGCAAAACGAAATCCCATGTGTGCAATGGATAAGAGCGAAGTTAAGTACCTGTATGAAGTACTGCAACGTTTCCCCTGACGGAGCGGAGAGAGTAAATTCTTGCGCGCCCTGAGTGCTCACAGCTTTAGTGGGCGTCGCTCTGTCGTCTATGACCAAATTCAGAGATTCGCCGGCCAGCGGGGCCTAAATGGCAAAGAAAGAGCTGGCTTGTCTGTCCGTTACTTTCAGACACTTAACACCGCTTATGGTACTGGTGCCTGGGCTTGTGGCACCATAATGGTACCCCCATGTTTGGGGACTGTGGTTGTACCATATATATGGTACCCCTACCCATGGCCATGGGTGCCGATGGTACCACTAATGGTACCAAATCTGAACATAGTGGTACCATATTTGGTACCGGTAAGTTATGTTACCATCACCACTATATATAGTATCGCTACCATGGTACCACCACAGTCACTAAATATGGGGGTACCATATAATGGTGGGTGTCAGTACCATAAACGGCTCCAAGTGCCTGACTGTGTTAGAAAGAGAGACAGAGAATGAAAGAGAATACTTTGGTAGTTTTAATCACATTCTTGCTGGGCATAGCTTCCTCGCGAGGAACTATATCGATCAGAAAATCGAACTGCTCGTGCTTGGAAATGGCCATCGCTATGTCACTCTTCTGAAACAACCAACTGTCCATATAGACCGCATTCTCCCACCCTCACAGGGAAAACGACTCTTTCCATACGGCTAACGCGATCTGCTAACGCGCGTTAGCAGATCGCGTTAGCTGCGTCTTGTAACCGTGTTAGCTGCGTCTTGTCATCGCGTTAGTTGCGTCTTGTAACCGCGTTAGCTGCGTCTTGTCATCGCGTTTAACTATCGTAACGCGGTCCGCGTTTTAAGATCGCGTTAGCACATCGCTAACGCGTTAAACGCGCTTCTGCTTAAACACTGCAAAAAGCGGATGCACAGGGAAAACGACTCTTTCCATACGGCTAACGCGATGTGCTAACGCGATTGTTTTCGACGATCTGCTAACGCGCGTTAGCAGATCGCGTTTAACTTCTCAGCAGTGAGAGGCGCCCGGGCGCGTTAGCACATCGCTGATGCGTTAAACGCGATCTTGTTATGTGATTTGCTAACGCGCGTTAGCAGATCGCGTTAGCCGTATGGAAAGAGTCGTTTTCCCTGTGCCTCTCTCTATACTGAATCTGTCTATATCAGTCAGGCACTTAACGCCGTTTATGGTACCGACACCATCTGTTCAGCTTTCGCACCATATATGGTGTCGGTACCATAAACGCCTTTAAGTGCCTGACAGTATATTAGCTAGTTCGAAATCAAAAGACCATGGTCAATTTGGAAGATAGAAGACGGCGACAAACAGAATTAAACTAACTTAAGAGTCAGTCTCTGATTCGATCGAGTCTCCTCCCTTATCCCTATGTCAAGTTGAAAATCGAACTTTTGCGTAGAGACCTGTGCGTTGGTGTATTAAGAGGCATTAATGAGTTATGTTAAACCTTCAAAGGGTTTATGGATTTGACGCTCCATTCCCGAGATACAAGCCGCCAAAAATCGGCCCGCTTAACTATGGGACCAAAATTCTCAATTCTAATTTCTTTCGTACCAATAAGAGTTGGGGCTAAGAAATTGGGGATTTTAGGCAACTTTTTGAGTAGTTTAAGAATTTTTGGTCCAAAATTATTTTTGAGTAAAAATTTTTTTTGCGACCACCTTTGGCCGTCTGGAACTCTCGGTAGCTCGTCTGGAACTCTCGGTAGCTCGTCTGGAAGCTCTCGGTAGCTCGTCTGGAACCCCCCCTACACAGTTTTTTTTATTTCAGAATTTTGTAGCGCTATCAATTTGCCAGACTATGGTGTAAATGAGCTCAGAATAGCTTATTTTAATGAAAAATAAGCCAAAAAACCTTGATTTTAGCCAAAAATCGAACTTTCTGGCTTAACACCCCCTCAGGCGCTTCTACCCCCCTCAGCCGCCCGTCAGGAATTGAAAATTTTACCCCCCTCTCAGCCGAAATGCTAGCCCATGTCTGCTTGAGGGGTGCTAAATTTTCCAATAATCCTAGTGAGGTGGGTGGGTAGCGGCGTCTGCATACATGTAATAGGTCCGGGGCGGCGTGGGGGTGCGGGGTTTCCGTAGGTGGGGGAAAACAGAAAATTTCTGTTAAAAACCGAAGACCACACACCCCGTGTTTCCGACCCATGTATTTACAACTTTTGCATTTTGTATAAGTTAGAACTAGCTTTAACTGCCATAAAAATATTGCTATTTTAGCTAAACTAGCAGTGTAATGTAGGAGGTCGCCAAAATTGGTGGGTGGGGGTAGCGCCTACTGCGCCTAGGGGATGGCCGTGGCCGACCGAGGGAGGTTTTTGGGCCGGCGAAAGGGTAAACCCTTCCCTCCCCCGGCCCATGTCTTCTACAGCATACGATGTGTATATTTCGATGCTTAGAGCAAATTCAATTTTAATATTTTTTACCCAACCTGAAAAAGTAGCGGTCCGATTCCAGTCGATCGCTAGTTTGGGTATCCATAGAGTCTGCCGAAGTGGACTTTGGCCTTCCTAGCTGGGCATACCCATACATGGGCAGGAAAAATCCGGAGGGGGGTGGGGGTTGAGACCTCGGGGGGGGGGTCCCCGAAAAAAGGAAGGCAAAAAACGCCTATTTTGCCTTAAAAAGCGAAATTTCCCTCCGGGAGGGGGGTGGGTGGCCGAGGGGGGTATGGCCGGCCTACGGGGGAGGGGTATACCCCCTTACCCCGGCCCATGTATGGGCATACCCTAGTTTTCGTTTATGTGGCGTAACATGTAAAACCAAGTGATTACTGATTCAGACTCCGGTTTCGAGCGGTTCCGATCCTCCAAAGCACTCAGCTCAGCAGTTCGGAACTCCGATTCGGCTGCAGAATGGCCAAGTGGTCCAGGCCACCCCAATAGGTAAGAAGAACGGATTTACTCTGTCTTCTGTCTAATCTATTCTTTATCAGGAGAGCCGATTCCTCTGCAGGCCGGGCCTGGCCAGACGTTTCAGCTGATCAGATGGGCGGAGAGGGACAGCCCGGTCAGCCAATACAACTGCAGTTGGTCTCTGGCGGCGGCCAGTCATTGGTGAGCGAGGTCGGTTGCTCTTCGCTGATTGGTGGCTGTGATCTGATCTGATTTAGGGTGAACCAGTGGCTGAACATCAGAGCCAAACCGGTTAATAAATTGGCCGCTTAAGGAACCGAACTCTGCCGTACAAAATGCTGATGATATTTGTCTCGATTGTGTTTGTGATTTGTTTCGCGTTAAGGCTCTAAACGGCGTTTATGGTGCATTACATAGCACCACCACCACTGAGCTGGGCCGCTCAGGGAAAAGTCAGAGGATTTTGAGTCTTGTCACAGAAATTTTGGACGTTACTCCATAAAAAACATGCATTTAGTATAGGTTGTAGAAGCAGCAATGAGAAGTGCATGTAATTCACTCAACATCAGTGCGTTTTGAGAAGGCCCAATTTTTCAAAACGTTTCGCCCTGGCTGGGCAGTGACCCAACCAGAGCTCTTCGAACTGCAAAAACTGTTGGTTGTATGCTCAGAATGCCTTTCAAACGCGCTTTTGAAGGCTGATTCTTGCCATGGTTCGGCAGTACCAAATGACTGCGGCCGTTTACGTGCTTAGCACCAGTTTTGGATAAGAAATATCACATTTAGTGTGAATAATTTTTGAAAATGTCACGGGATTTGTTGGCTTTTCTTCCAAGGGACTTTGGATCATGCCAGAGCGGCACGAACCCTGGTACCATTTTTAGTATCGATGCTATAATGTCGCTAATACAATGTCGTTAAATGTCTGACGAGGTTGTATACGACTTCGTGTTGTATAAACAGTACGCATCATCGTATTTTGTGAATGTTTTCTACTCTACGTAACTCGTCTAGTCAGGGGGTATTACAGTTACCTAGTTCTAGTACTGAGCTGTGACTATCTTTCATCACAATGACTCTCAGGCATACAGCGCCGTTTATGGTACTGGTACTTTGGGTTGTGGCACCATATATGGCACCGGTACTTTAGTAGTGGCATGGCACCATTATGGTACCATCACAGTGGCCGAACGTGGGGTACCATAATAGGCGCCGGTACCGGATAAACGGCAAACAAGTGCCTCTAAAGTAGGCATCTCACATTTGGCTCCCACAATTTTGAAGCTTCAGCAATGCTTGTGGGGTTGAGTTAAAGTTCATTCACGGCGTAGAGCAAAAAGCTGAAAGATTTCGGAATGCCTGTTTATCTTGCAAAAATGGGTCTATTTACTTAGCGGTTTTTTGTTTCTGAAGATTCATTAAAAAGTTAACCAAATTTTAAAGTCGTGAAAGTACAGTGTGATTCACATATCCAGCAGTGTTTCCGCAAGCTACAAGTATGCAATTTTTGGTTGTGGACCGATTCGAATATTATGATACGTGGACTTCGCATTTTACTGTTTAACAAATTCCGCTGCATCACCGCTGCTACCCCGTCCGCATTTGAAAATTTACCACCCTCTCAGCCCGAAATACCTTGACTCATTGTCGTCTTTAGATTAGCTTGACTGTGTAGCGTAGTCAGATTCAGCTCTCATGTGCTGCGGTTGTGCGGAGGCACGGGCACTTTAAACTTCTGCTCTTCACGCCCAGTACCAGAGCACGGAGCTCACTTCGTCGACAAAGAATCGACGCTCAGCTCTGCTTCCGAACGCTCCTTTCAACTGGTTCCTCGAGTGCGGAATTTCAAATTTGCTCTTCAGCGCTCTTTCTCACCAGTTACTTGGCCGATTGCTTATCTGACTTCATAGTGGCTTGGTACCACTGGCAAAATGGCAGAGTAAAGCAACGTGGCGGTCGTGAATTTTTCTGCTCAATATTTTCGTTTCAGTCAGAAGCCGCCTATCTAATATTGGCCTTTGTACTGGTGCCTTCAATTCTACTTAACACACTGGGCCTGGGCTGGTGGATTGAGGATGCTAAACGACACAACAGCAAGACACTCTCGTGTTCACTCAGACTACTCTTTAGATGTCTGGCCAGTGTGTGTTTGCTGGGACCGGTGCTTTATAATCGTGACTCACTCCGTTTTGGCTTCAAATTGAGGAGGTGGGGCGACCGACTGTCCAAAGGAGAGGCCAGAGAAGTTTACTTACAAATGTTGGAGGCAGACCGCGATGCCACTTTGTTGCGCTTGTTCGAAGCTTTCCTAGAGTCGGCGCCGCGGTTGTTGGTGCAGGCGTATTTGGTAGGTCGCACGCTCTACACTCACTCCTCTGACCATACTTGTAAGTTCTGTTATGCTCTGCTTTTTGAAAGCTTATCGAGAAAATGAGGCTGAGGGTTGACAACTGAAATTTAGATTTATGTTTAGCCATTTCAAAATTAGCTCTTTAGGTAGCCGAGCACTTGCTTTTTTTCTTGGCATACTCTCTAAACAGACTTGTGTTCGTCTGATACTGTAGTATCGCTAAACAGCTAATGCGTGTTTGTCTATTTGCACTTTTCCACAAATGGGTTGGCGCAATTTCAAAATGTTGACATCTTTAACTCCAGCACTGGTAGAAACAAACGATTTTTCCGTTCACTCAGCTGAACGGAGAATTTTGAACAACCCGTTACAAGCCGACAAGCTGACAAATTTGTCAGCCACTACAGTTTCTGCAAAAAACTCTGGACCAATTTACAAAACAAACGGCCAAGAATTGAGCTGACAGAAGCGTTTGAAAATTTTCCATTCAGGTGAGCTGAACGGAAAAATTGTTTCTTTCTGCCGGTACAAGAACTGGCTGGGTTATTACAGTTTTGAAGACTCCTGCGAACATAAAACAGTCAGGCACTTAACGCCGTTTATCGTACCGACAACATATGGTGCCGGTCGGCTCGGCACCATATACTGTGAACCGGCACCGTATGTGGTACCGTCACCATATGTCTCAGGTACGTACATACCTATGGTACCCCACGTTCGGCTGTTGTGTGTGGTACCATCGGTATCAATGCGAGAATCTGTTGCGAATACCCGAATATGGTGTCGGTACCATAAAGCGGCGTTAAGTGCGTGAGTGTAAAACCACTCCTGCAGTTTAGTGTGAGTGACAGTTTTAGTGGTGAGACAGGTTGTGTCAGTGAGTTTGTAAGCTGTTGTCTCTCTCCTGGGCTCTCGTGGCCCAACACCGTGACGTCTCGGTTCTCAGGTAACCCAATACCTGTCTATGTGCTTTGAACCATACATCTAACAGGGGGGGGTCAGACAATTTTTTCAGCAAATTTCTAGACACTAAAATAGCTAAACTCGCCTGTAAAACAGCGCATTTGGCTGTACTGTAGTTGAGTGCTTAAAATTTTGCACAAAATTGCAATTGCTGAGCATTTTTGAGTGCCCAACTTCCTCCACCAACGGATGACCTGTTACATAATGCTTAGTACTACGTACTACATACAGTATGTATAGATAAAAAAAAGTGTTCACCTCTTTCGAACTTTACTCAAACGGTTTTCGTTCGTTCTCTGTCTTAGCTCTTGATCGATTTGGCTTAAATTTTCAGCACAGATTAACTATACAACTACCTACATATTTTGCAGGTTTGGTGCGAAAATTCCGACTTTCACGTTTGTATTATGACCGAAAACTAGGAATCAGGGTGGTCCACACAAATTTATATTTTCGATGATGCAAGAAGTTACGGGTTTGAAACTTGCAAGAATGATTGAATTGATATTGCAATACTGAGCATAACATACTAACTGGGCAGCCCTCTAGCTCAAAAGGGGTACCAAAACTGGCGAATTTCAAAGGCATGATTTCGAAAATGCTATAGTTAAGAAATCTGTAACCTTCTGGAATCATAACACTGATATCTGTTGTTAATCAACTTAGATTGTGACAACAGCTGGAAGTTCGACCAAACGATTTTGAAATTCCCAGTTTTAGTGCCCTTTGAGACAGAGAACTGATCAGTCATGTTATGCCCAATGGCAATACCAAACATTCTTACAAGTTTCCAGACCTGTACTCCTCGTATTACCGAAAAAATTAAATTTGCGTGGACCACCCTGATTTCTAGTTTTCGGGTCATAAAACCAGTATGAGTCGGAAATTTTGGCACCAAACTTGCACAATATGTAACCAGTTGTGTTGTTAATTTTTGCTGCGAAATTTGAGTCGAGCCGATCGAATCTGGCAGAGAACTGAACCATTTGAGTAAACTTCGAAAAAGGAGGTGAACACGTTTCTAAAATCTATACTGTATAAAAAGTCCGATTATTCTAGAGAAGACAAACGCAATATGAGTTGGTGTGGTTCGGTGTGTCAACTGTTCTGGCGACTTTGTTGACCATTTATTCGCAGGTTCTGGCCCTCACCCTGTTCACCGTTGTATTTTCGGCTTTACATTTCAGTCTTCATAGTCGGTCATTGCACTTCTATCTGTACTTTACCTGGTCTGTTGCCAACACATTGATCTAAGCAGATATTTGGCATGTCTAGGAGTGGTAGTGATAGTAGTGGCGGCTTTCGTGCATCTCTTCACGCCTCTTTAACATGACCGAAGGCCCGACTAGGAGAAGGTTATCTCTGGTGCTATTGTGTGGAATTTTTAGAGAATTTCCTTTTGATCTTCTGCTCCTTTCTGTTCGATTACGATTGTCTCTACATAAAGCTGGTCTGTAGTTTGGCTGCGCTGCTGTGCTTTGTGCTTGGAATTATCTTTCTTACTGTTTATTACAAGTGCTTTCACCCCCCCCAATTTAAGGTCGCTACCCGGCTCTACTCCTATGGAATTGGCAAAAAGTACCGGAACAAGGCTGAATTGCTGATGCTTAGGCTGGCATGTTTTATGTAGATGTACTGTACGTACCGCTGCCTTGTTAGTAAATTATCGAACTTGCAAGCAATTAGTGTTTGGTCGCGGCGTTAATTTCGTTTGTTTGTTTATTTAAGTGATATGGGCGGGCTAGGCCGTTTGCCCGACTATACACCCTGCCCAAACAGAACCTGTCAGAACCCTACAATACACAGGATACGTACAATTGTATCTAAAGAAAAACAAACAAAACATAACAAGTTATAAGTTACAAGGAGGCTTTGGTCTTAGCTCTCCGAATACAGAGTGTACGGTAGTCAACAAATAGGTCACTTTCGCCATTTTCTCGGCATTCCCGCAATTCTTTCCGCAAGTCAAAGGCTTTTTTCGCTTGCCACGGCGTAAGATCACAGCCGATGTAAACAGACGCATACTGAGGTTTTGAAGACAGAACCGTTCTTTTTCGTTGCATACAGCCTGCTTTGTCACTCGGTCTTTCAATTCCACCACAACCTTGCGATGTTTGTCCGTTCCAACAGTCCGAATGTTCAGCAGCGTAGCAAAGATCAACCGTTGCTATGTGTCAGGGTCTGGAGAGAGTCCGCTAGCTCTATCCCGTGTAAATTTTTCCAAGCTCACTGTATTTTGCGCTCCTCGTCCCTGTTACAGTCAGGCACTTAACGCCGTTTACGGTACTGGCACCATATACGGTACCCCTACCCATGGCCATGGTTGCTGGTACCATACCATAATATGGTACGAAATCTGAACGGAGTGGTACCATATGGTGTCGGTACAGGTACAAATGCCAAGGTAGGGGACCATCCCACCACAGTGGCCGAAAGTGGGGTGTAGCATAGTACCATATATGGTACGAAATCTGAAAGGAGTGGTAACTTATATCGTCCCGGTCAGGTACCCATGATAAGGTACAGTAGGGGTGCAGTGGCCGAACGTGGAGGTACCAGAATATGGTACCGGTACCTTTTATGGTGTAACTAGTCTAGGTACCACCGGTACCATGTATGGTACCGTCGTCATGGTACGGCATTAGTGCCTGACTGTGTTAAGGGTTGACTGTACTGACCTAACAATCTAATCACAGCTAACCCTGATCATGTGCAATCAAATCCCTCCCTTGGATGTTCTGTTACTAATCTTTGCTGTAATCACGGTGCCTCTGTACCTGCTTAGTCTACTAACTGCTTAGTCTACTTAGTTTATTATTCTAATCTCGACTGCTGTGGCTGATATAATTCAAGTGGTCGATTTGTACGTCCGACTGCAGCCTCTACTCTGGGGCTGTCAGTATGCAAACTTCTACCAAAGCGACCATCTCTGGCTTTCCTGTCTGGGAATTTTTGTCATGTCTGTCACTTTTTTCGTCCACATCATTGGCTGTGCTATGATCGCGGCTGGACGCTTCCGACGCATCAAATATCCTTTGCTTACGGTATTTTTCACATGAATTTCTAAGTTTTTTTGTTAAAGTTAAGGTTTCGCTAAGGTCTTGACTTTGAGGTATATTCATAAGATAAGAGAGCCGATGTACAGTGATTGATATTGGTAAAAACCATATGTCATTTCAATTTGAGACAGTTGACTAATTTTGGCTCGGTGAGAGACTTTGTGCAAGTTTTAGTCCTTACTTATTCTATATTGTTCTGAGCAATTTCTCACAGTGAACGATAGAACTTGCAGTTAGGCACTGAAATAATCTAAAGCAGAGTTAAGTAATAATTCGAATTGATATCCATTATTGTAGCGACCACTTTAAAAACTATACGTACATAGTACGTACGTACAGTGGAGTGGTTCACCTCACCTTACTTTGCATATCCGATCCGATTTGCGGGGGGGGCTTACGGCCTACGATCAGACCGTCCATTTCGCGTCCCCCGTGATTCGTCATCTCGGACGTTGCCCTTCTTTCACTGCCAGCCACTCCTAGCCATGCTGCTGGGTACCGGTCACCAGGAGAGCGGTCGGCGTGTTGATGCCATGATTCTGACAGCTCTCGACGGCCGCCGGTGCCCCATATGCCAGAGGGCTCCCGGCATAGTTGGTTTTTCAGACAGCTTCTGACATCGTAGATCTTCTTCTGCAACGCGGCATGCTTCGTGGAGTGGCTTCGGTGCAACGGCAGATCCAGTCGGTTCCCATTTTACCTACTCGCTGTCACCAGCTTTCTGTGGCCTGGGTGGAGCTTTATGCCGACGACCAACTGTTTGCGGAGAAACTTGCCCCACCGAGTGGATGAGCGAACGAGCACGCGCACAGTGGCTTTGCAGCTTAAACCACTAACTGTGCCGGCTCACATTACTTTAATGATACCGGGAAAAGCAGACTGTGTTGATTCAGGACTGGAGTTGGAGTGAGGTTTGCGTGCTGCTGTGCATCCAATGGTTAGTGCCAGTTGCGTTTTGCTGCCCGATGCTCAAATACGGGGCAGTACCAAGTGTTGCGACCATCAGATACCTATGCTCCGTTCCTCTGCGAGGGTATAATGCGTTTTTACTACCTACTCATTCTGCTGGCACAGACCGTCTTTGCCACCTTCAATGCTGTTCTCTACGCTATGATATTTTACAGCGCACATCAGAGTCGGAAAAAGGTAAGATTACGTTTCTGCTAGTCGTAATCAAGAGTCCTCTGAGGCTAAGACTCAACAAACAGATAGCTTTATATTCTTAGCCCAGGTGTGTTAGTACATAGGGCTAAAGCTAAAATGGATCCGGCAGCAAATTGATAATATAATGAAGAGCGTATGGTATTTATCATATTCCTGTGCATCACGTACGTATACGTCCAGATCAGATACTGCGTGCTTGCTTGCGTGATGAAGTTACTACGTGAATAAATAAAATCACAACACAAACAGTCCTGGTGTCTGCATTACATAAGTACTGATTCCTATCCTATTGTAGTGTGTTATTCTTGTGTCAGAATTCTCTATATTGTTTTCATTCGACGTTCTCTAACACCAACGATTCGGCATGGTTCCTAATGCGAACAGTACTGGCTACTTTGCTATCTTCATCAGCCGCAGTGTCCATCGTCTCCGGAGTGCAGGAGATCACTGCCTAAAATATGTATATTACGATTGGTATAGTCGGTCGGTCGGTCGGTCGGTCGGTCGGTCGGTCGGTCGGTCGGTCGGTCGGTCGGTCGGTCGGTCGGTCGGTCGGTCGGTCGGTCGCGCGCTCGGTCGGTCGGTCGGGCGCTCGGTCGGTCGGTCGGTCGGTCGGTCGGTCGGTCGGTCGGTCGGTCGGTCGGTCGGTCGGTCGGTCGGTCGGTCGGTCGGTCGGTCGGTCGGTCGGTCGGTCGGTCGGTCGGTCGGTCGGTCGGTCGGTCGGTCGGTCGGTCGGTCGGTCGGTCGGTCGGTCGGTCGGTCGGTCGGTCGGTCATACCTTGAAGTGACTGCGAAGGGTAGGACTGCACATAAGCAGAAGGTACGGGTTTATCCACGAATAAACGTCACTGTGAATCAGCTGGTAGAGGAACGCGAGAGCCAGCAGCTGAGGGTCGTTTCCTATGATGCTCAGCAAGAAGCAGTAGATGGCGTACAGTATGGTCAGAATCAACAGAACCACGCCCACCAGCAGCAGCTTCAGTTCTGCTGTCTTGCTTGTTGGGTTGCCTAAATGGACCAGTTCTTCCAAAAAGTCTTGTCATACTGTGACATTGGGAACCCAAGGAAATGTATCCTCTCAAGTTTACCAGATAGTTTTGCCTCATGGCTCTGTCGTCTAACTCTGATGAATGTGATGATGTAGAGAACCCCTGACGTTGTTGCCGAAGCGGCACACCAGATAACGCAGCCACTGAAGTAGATGGTCTGAAATCTTTCAATTCAGCAGAGTTTTCGATCTTGCTTGCACCTGTGCGATGGTATTTCTCCAGCGCAGCAGGACACCTCGACCGTCGGGTGTGCTGACATATTCCATTTGTCCGACAATCAACATGGGCGCACACACCATCATGGGGACCAGCCACAGAAGCCAGACGCACACTTGGACGGTTCTTCTTGACCACACCTTCATTTTTGTCATTGTCTTGACTGACTGACTGACTGACTGACTGACTGACTGACTGACTGACTGACTGACTGACTGACTGACTGACTGACTGACTGACTGACTGACTGACTGACTGACTGACTGACTGACTGACTGACTGACTGACTGACTGACTGACTGACTGACTGACTGACTGACTGACTGACTGACTGACTGACTGACTGACTGACTGACTGACTGACTGACTGACTGACTGACTGACTGACTGACTGACTGACTGACTGACTGACTGACTGACTGACTGACTGACAGACAGACAGACAGACAGACAGACAGACAGAACAGAGATGCAAGAGCATGACATGCGGCCAAATTTTTTTTGTTTGCTGGGGGACAAAACTCACTATTTCGTATCCGATCACGCTGACTCTATTCAACGCAATCAGAGCGCAAGCTGTTATCTGAGCCAGAGCCGTGAACCAGGCTATCGTATGGGACAGGGATGCAATCAAGACCGGACTGATCATGACCACCTTGTGCATGTTGAGCCAGCCGAACATGGGAAACCGGAGGAAAATCCATTCTATGTCAAGATGCAACAGATCAAGCAGACCCAGGTGGGTGGCGAAGGTGAAGAATGAAGAGTTGAATGGTGCCTGATTTCTGTATCTGCGAATGGTCTGCAGCAAAGCTATGTAGATGACGTTAGAACTCAAGCACATTAGGCAGAGAAGGTTCTCGTACCACATGATTGGATGAAATGAAAGGTGGCATTTCTTGTCAAGTGAACAATTTGGTCTAGTGATGCGTTAAATTAGATCCGTTGAGATTGGATTTAGCTCATGCTCTAGTTGTTTTCCAGCAAAGGCACGTTTCCTGCCTAACACCACAAATTGACTACTAACGAACCCGTAATAATGTCAGTTTTGCAGATAATAACTATGGTAGCTCCGAGCTTGGGCTTGGCTCAGACGACGACTTGGAAGCTGAACCAACTGAGCACAGAAGTGAAAATTTGCATAATGGGCTGTTGGATGACTGTCGAACTGATATGTTACGCTGTGACCACCTTTCTTCTGCTCTTGCAGCCTCAGCAGTGGGAGTGGTTATTTGCAGTGGACGGACACTTGATGTTCCTATCCCAGCCTTACTTGCTGCTGGTCTTTTGCTCAAAGTTCAGGAAACACTTTGTCCATATGTGGTTTGGAATAAAGCCGACGCACTAAACTACAGGAAACCCAAATGTCATTGGCACCTGCTGACTCTTTGTCTTTCCTTCAGGGCTGTGGGGTCGGTTTTTTCCTCGGTTTTTTTCGTTTTTTTCCGAAAAAAAAACCGGTTATAAGATTAGCTTTTCGTTAAGCGTGTAGGATGCAATTGCATCTTAAAGCGTGTGCTCTCGACGCCGTTCGGCTCGCTCGTTGTAAAGCTGCTAGCCTTTAGACACTCCAGCAGGAAGGAGAGTTTACTCAAACAGTTCGTTCTCAGTCATTTCTCTATGAATTCGGCTCAGATTTTCAGGATATATTAACCAGATAACTAGGTACCTATTGCGAAAGTTTGGCCCGAAAATTCCAAGTCCTGCTGGTTCGGTGGCTCGAAAACTCACAACAGCTTACTTTGAATTGCAACTGAAAGCTGTTTTTTGAATGAATAGCAAAACAGAAAACTGCCTTTAAAGGAATACTTGAAGAGTTTACAGTCTGACAGAATTGTTTGAAGGACAAAACTGATTTTTAAAGAACTACCTAAAGAGTTACTGTCAGAAACAATTGCTTGAAAGACAAAAAAGCGTTTTGAAAGAATGGTCTGAAACTTTTACTATCAGAAATAATTGCTTAAAAGAGTGTTAGTAATATAGATACTAATACTACGTAATGCAGTGTTGATGGGGTTTTTAAACGGAAATAGAGAGGAATAAGGATATGGTAATATTTTGGTCCAGTTATTTAGTACATTTCAAGCTTTCTATTGATATCCTACTGCAGTCCAACACAGGAAAGGACAGTTTTTCGCCATCACTCATGATTTATTGTCAATGCCTTTGGGTACCTACATTGTACCTGCACAAGTTTGGTGTGAAACTTACAATTCCTGCTGTCGGTGTTGTGTGCCGAAAACTAAGAGCTAGGGCGGTCCACCTAAACTGTGATCTTTTAGTAATACCAAGAGTATAGCCTCGAATGAAACTTGTAAAGCGGATCCCCATTTGGCATAACATAGATACAGTATACTGACTGGGCACCCGTGTACCTCAAGGGCTAAATTTAAAAAAGATGGCTAGTAAATGTGACTTTCCTTTCTGTAGAAATTCCTCAATTTCAGTGCCCTTTGCTATGCTGTCACCAAGAATTGCTTGAAGGAGAAAACTATATACAGTCATGTCTCGTTAATCCGGACAAGTTGGGACCAGCCAATTTTGTCCTGATTAGCGAATTTCCGGATTAACGAATCAAAGCTAAAACACTGTTTTTCGGGTCAAAGGCCTAAATGACAACTTTTTGTTAGTTGCATATCGGATTCTGCAGCTGTAGCTCCTAATTAAAACCCAAAAACATATTTCAGCTGATTATAGCTCCTAAAAAGGCAAAAATAATCACATTCTGACTCAGCTAAAAGCATTATTCAATTGAAAATTCAGTCCTGAATTGAAAAGTTGCGCATGGATTTTGTCCAAATTAACCAAATCCAGATTAACGAATCACTTTACCATACAAATTTCGAAGTTGGTACCCCAAATCTTCTGTCCGGATTAACGAATCCGGATCCGGATAACGAGTCATACAACATGGGGTAAAATTGGGACCTGGCCTATTCGTTTCCGGAAGGCGAAAATCCGGATTAACGAGGTCCGGATTAACGAGACATGACTGTATTAAAAAAATTAAAAAACTGCCTGAACTGTTTACTGTGAGAAAAAATTGCTAGAAAGGTAAACTTCGTTTTGAAACCATGGCTTGAACAGTAGTATATCCTAGGGTTGTATGTTTAGCGTGTACACCCCTGCCCCCAGTAGCGGATTAGGTAGAAATAAATTGGGCACAAATAAGACAAACGAATAAAAATTGTGACCTGTCTATTTTATGCTCAGAATGCGTTCTAAATGTTTTTACTGGCAGCCAAGGCTTATGATTAGTTTTTGTTGGGGCTTAAGTCGGACATGGGTAAGGGGGCTCTAGGGGGGTTGACCCCCTCAGGCTCTGACAACCCCCCTCAGCCGGCCGCTATCCCCCTCAGGAATATTTTTAAAGAATTTTGTATAGAAAATTATTATAAAAATATGACTGGATTAGGTGTAAGTGAGCTCAGACTAGCTTATTTTAATGAAAAATATGCCAAAAACCTTGATTTTAGCCAAAAATCGGACTTTTAGGCTTACCACCCCCCAGACATGGGCAAAGGGGGGGGGGCTGAGGGGGGTTGGCCCCCCATCAGGCTCTGATCTACCCCCCATCAGCCGGCCGCTACCCCCCATCAGGAATTTTTGGGAAGAATTTTGTATAGAAAACTGTGATAAAAATATGCCTGGAATAGGCGTAAATGAGCTCAGAATAGCTAATTTTAACTTATTTTAATGAAAAATATGCAAAAAACCCTGATTTTCGCCAAAAATCGGACTTTTTGGCTTACCACCCCCTCAGCCCCCCATCAGGCGCTCCACCCCCCCTCAGCCCCCCCTCAGGAATTGAAAATTCTACCCCCCATCAGCCGAAATGCTAGCCCATGTCTGGCACCCCCTCAGGCGCTCCTACCCCCTCAGCCCCCCTAAGGAATTGAAAATTCTACGTCCCCTCAGTCGAAATGCTAGCCCATGTCTGGCTTAATTGTATGGGCCATGTAGACATATCTTAAACCGTGTGGGCTGGGCGCGGCTGGGCTGGCTCGTTGTAAGCTGCTTATCTTGAGACGCCGCACCTGGAAGGAAACAGGCGACTGGAGTAAACAAGCGTCTCGCCACATTTGCCTTGCACCGGTGCATAGCGTTGGGTTTCGAACTGCGCTCAGCTTTTGCTACTCCTGCTTTCTTTCAATTACGTGTTCCCAGAAATAACTGTCTGCCAGAGAAAACTGCTTTCTGAAAGAACGCTGCATAAAGAGCTTATCAAATAGAAAGAATTACTTCAAAGAGAAAACTACTTCCTGAAAGAGCTACCTAAAGAGTTTACTGTCAGAAAGAATTACTTCAAAGAGAGAACTACCTATTGAAAGAGCTACCTAAAGAGTTTACTGTCAGAAAGAATTACTTCAAAGAGAAAACTACTTATTGAAAGAGCTACCTAAAGAGTTTACTGTCAGAAAGAATTACTTCAAAGAGAAAACTACTTTTTGAAAGAGTTTACTGTCAGAAAGAATTACTTCAAAGAGAAAACTACCTATTGAAAGAGCTACCTAAAGAGTTTACTGTCAGAAAGAATTACTTCAAAGAGAGAACTACCTATTGAAAGAGCTACCTAAAGAGTTTACTGTCAGAAAGAATTACTTCAAAGAGAAAACTACTTATTGAAAGAGCTACCTAAAGAGTTTACTGTCAGAAAGAATTACTTCAAAGAGAAAACTACTTTTTGAAAGAGTTTACTGTCAGAAAGAATTACTTCAAAGAGAAAACTACCTATTGAAAGAGCTACCTAAAGAGTTTACTGTCAGAAAGAAATACTTCAAAGAGAAAACTACTTATTGAAAGAGCTACCTAAAGAGTTTACTGTCAGAAAGAATTACTTCAAAGAGAAAACTCCTTTTTGAAAGAGTTTACTGTCAGAAAGAATTACTTCAAAGAGAAAACTACTTATTGAAAGAGCTACCTAAAGAGTTTACTGTTAGAAAGAATTACTTCAAAGGGAAAACTACTTATTGAAAGAGCTACCTAAAGAGTTTACTGTCAGAAAGAATTACTTCAAAGAGAAAACTGCTTATTGAAAGAGCTACCTAAAGAGTTTACTGTCAGAAAGAATTACTTCAAAGAGAAAACTGCTTATTGAAAGAGCTACCTAAAGAGTTTACTGTCAGAAAGAATTACTTCAAAGAGAAAACTACGTATTGAAAGAGCTACCTAAAGAGTTACTGTCAAAAAGAATTACTTCGAAGAGAAAACTGCTTATTGAAAGAGCTACCTAAAGAGTTTACTGTCAGAAAGAATTACTTCAAAGGGAAAACTGCTTTTTGTTAAGACCTATGTACCTAAAGTGTTTACACTCAGAATAATTTGCTTGAAACAAATTCCTTTTCAATTCAAGAGCTTGCCCTTAGAGCAGAATTGCTTGAATGAGAAAACTGCTTTGTTGAAAGGTTTTCCTAAGGAGTGTTAGAACTGCTTGAAAGAGAAAACTTCTTTCTTGAAAGGTTTTCCTAAGGAGTGTTAGAACTGCTTGAAAGAGAAAACTTCTTTCTTGAAAGGTTCATGTACCTAAAGAGTGCCAGAATTCTTTGGAACCGATAGCTGCAGATTTGCCTAAAGAGTACCACAATTCTTTGGATTGGAAGGGAAAATTCCTTTTTTTGAAAGATTTGCCCAAAGAGTGCCAGAGTTCTTTGGAAGCGAAAACTGCTTTTTCAAAGATTTGCTTAAAGAGTGCCAGAATTCTTTGGAAGCGAAAGCTGCTTTTTCAAAGATTTGCCTAAAGAGTTCCAGAATTCTTGGAAGAGAAAGCTGCTTTTTGAAAGAGTTGCCTAAAGAGTTCCAGAATTCTTTGGACGAGAAAGCTGCTTTTTGAAAGATTTGACTAAAGAGTTCCATAATTGTTTGGAAGAGAAAGCTGCTTTTTGAAAGATTTGCCTAAAGAGTTCCATAATTATTTGGAAGCGAAAGCTGGTTTTTGAAAAATTTGCCTAAAGAGCGCCAGAATTCTTTGGAAGCGAAAGCCGCATTCTGAAAGATTTGCCTGAAGAGTGCCAGACATATTTGGAAGAGAAAGCTGCTTTTTGAAAGATTTGCCTAAAGAGTGCCAGAATTCTTTGGATTGGAAGAGAAAATTCTGTTTTTGAAAGATATGCCTAAAGAGTGCCAGAGTTCTTTGGAAGCGAAAGCTGCTTTTGGAAGATTTGCCTAAATAAAGAGTGCTAGAATTCTTTGGAAGAGAAAGCTGCTTTTTGAAAGATTTGCCTAAAGAGTTCCATAATTCTTCGGAAGAGAAAGCTGCTTTTTGAAAGATTTGCCTAAAACTGGCAGAATTCTTTGGATTGGACGGGAAAATTCCTGTTTTTGAAAGATTTCCCTAAAGAGTGTCAGAATTCTTTGGAAGCGAAAACTGCTTTTTCAAAGATTTGCCTAAAGAGTGCTAGAATTCTTTGGAAGCGAAAGCTGCTTTTTCAAAGATTTGCCTAAAGAGTGCTAGAATTCTTTGGATTGGAAGGGAAAATTACTGTTTTTGAAAGGTTTGCCTGAAGAATGTAGAATTCTTTGGATGGGAAGGCTGCATTCTGAAAGATTTGCCTAAATAGTGCCAGTATTCTTTGGAAGCGAAAGCTGATTTTTGAAGGATTTGCCTAAAGAGTGCCAGAATTATTTGGAAGAGAAAGATGCTTTTTGAAAAATTTGCCTAAAAGAGCGCCAGAATTCTTTGGAAGCGAAAGCCGCATTCTGAAAGATTTGCCTGAAGAGTGCCAGACATATTTGGAAGAGAAAGCTGCTTTTTGAAAGATTTGCCTAAAGAGTGCCAGTATTCTTTGGAACCGAAAGCTGCTTTTTGAAGGATTTGCCTAAAGAGTGCCAGAATTCTTTGGAAGCGAAAGATGGTTTTTGAAAAATTTGCCTAAAGAGTGTCAGAATTTTTTGTATTGGAAGAAAAATTGCTGCTTTTGAAAGATTTTCCAAAAAAAGAATGTCAGAATGCCAGAATTATTTGGAAGAGAAAGCTGCTTTTGGAAGATTTGCCTAAAGAGTTCTAAAATTCTTTGGATTGGAAGGGAAAATTCCTGTTTTTGAAAGATATGCCTAAAGAGTGCCAGAGTTCTTTGGAAGCGACAGCTGCTTTTGGAAGATTTGCCAAAATAAAGAGTGCTAGAATTCTTTGGAAGAGAAAGCTGCTTTTTGAAAGATTTGCCTAAAGAGTTCCATAATTCTTCGGAAGAGAAAGCTGCTTTTGAAAGATTTGCCTAAAAACTGGCAGAATTCTTTGGATTGGACGGGAAAATTCCTGTTTTTGAAAGATTTCCCTAAAGAGTGTCAGAATTCTTTGGAAGCGAAAGCTGCTTTTTCAAAGATTTGCTTAAAGAGTGCCAGAATTCTTTGGAAGCGAAAGCTGCTTTTTCAAAGATTTGCCTAAAGAGTGCAGAATTCTTTGGAAGGAAATCTCCTTTTTGAAAGATTTGTCTAAAGAGTGCCAGAATTCTTTGGAAGGGAAGGCTGCATTCTGAAACATTTGCCTAAAGAATTCCAGAATTCATTGGAAGAGAAAGCTGCTTTTTAAAAGATTTGCCTAAAGAGTTCCATAATCCTTTCGAAGAGAAAGCTGCTTTTTGAAAGATTTGCCTAAAGAGTTCCATAATTGTTTGGAAGAGAAAGCTGCTTTTTGAAAGATTTGCCTAAAGAGTTCCATAATTATTTGGAAGAGAAAGCTGCTTTTTGAAAGATTTGCCTAAAGAGCGCCAGAATTCTTTGGAAGCGAAAGCCCCGCATTCTGAAAGATTTGCCTCAAGAGTGCCGGAATTATTTGAAAGAGAAAGCTGCTTTTGGAAGATTTGCCTAAAGAGTGCTAGAATTCTTTGGATTGGAAAGGAAAATTCCTGTTTTTGAAAGATATGCCTAAAGAGTGCAAGAGTTCTTTGGAAGCGAAAGCTGCCTTTGGAAGATTTGCCTAAATAAAGAGTGCTAGAATTCTTTGGAAGAGAAAGCTGCTTTTTGAAAGATTTGGCTAAAGAGTTCCATAATTCTTCGGAAGAGAAAGCTGCTTTTTGAAAGATTTGCCTAAAACTGGCAGAATTCTTTGGATTGGACGGGAAAATTCCTGTTTTTGAAAGATTTCCCTAAAGAGTGTCAGAATTCTTTGGAAGCGAAAACTGCTTTTTCAAAGATTTGCTTAAAGAGTGCCAGAATTCTTTGGAAGCGAAAGCTGCTTTTTCAAAGATTTGCCTAAAGAGTGCTAGAATTCTTTGGATTGGAAGGGAAAATTACTGTTTTTGAAAGGTTTGCCTGAAGAATGTAGAATTCTTTGGATGGGAAGGCTGCATTCTGAAAGATTTGCCTAAATAGTGCCAGTATTCTTTGGAAGCGAAAGCTGTTTTTTGAAGGATTTGCCTAAAGAGTGCCAGAATTATTTGGAAGAGAAAGCTGCTTTTTGAAAAATTTGCCTAAAGAGCGCCAGAATTCTTTGGAAGCGAAAGCTGGTTTTTGAAAAATTTGCCTAAAGAGTGTCAGAATTTTTTGTATTAGAAGAAAAATTGCTGCTTTTGAAAGATTTTCCAAAAAAGAATGTCAGAATTCTCTCGAAGGGAAAGGTGCTTTGAAAGACTTGCATAAAGGGTGTCAGAATTCTTTGCATTGGAAGGGGAAATTACTGTTTTTTTAAAGATTTGCCTGAAGAATGTAGAATTCTTTGGAAGGAAAGCTGCTAAGTGTCGCAGAATTGTTTGGACGAAGGGAGAGCTGATTTTGGACAGATTGCCTAAAGAGTGGCAGAATTGTTCGGATTGGAAGGGAAAGCTGCTTATTTATAGATTTACCTAAAGCGTGTCAGAATTCTTTGGAATGGAAGGGGAAATTGCTGTTTTTGCCTAGAGTGTGGAAATTCTTTCTAAAAGAAGGCTGATATTTGACAGATTTGCCTAAAGAGTGTCAGAATTCTTTGAAATGGAAGGCAAAATTGCTGTTTTTGAAAGTTTGCCTAAAGAGTATCAGAAATTCAAGAAAACTGCTTTTTTGAAGGATTTGCCTACAGTGTCAGAAGGGAAAATTACTGTTTTTAAAAGATTTTGCTAAAGAGTGTCAGGATTTCTTGAAAAAGAAAACTGCTTGTTATTTGAATGATTTGCGTAAGAGTGTCTGGAGAATTTCTTAAAAGTAAAACTGCTTTTTTGACAGATTTGCGTTAGAGTGCCATAATTGCTTGATAGAGAGAACTGCTTTAAACAAGGTACACAAAGCGTTTTCTGTCACAACGAATTTGTACAGAACAGTGCAATTTACTCTACTGGAAAGCCTACACCATGCAACGCACAGTACACAGAAGCAAGAGAGCCTCTGAAAGAATTATCTGAAGAGCTTACTATCAGCAAGACTTGTTTGAAAGAGAAAACTGCATCTGAAAGAATTGCACAACCACTTTCTTCAAATAAAAGTTTACTGACGTTTTCCTCTGCTGCCGGTCTAATTTTGTAAAAAATTTCCAAAAAAAATCTGTCCCTGCCTCTAAAACTGAGAGTTTTATACACTGAAGTACAAACTATCTAAAGTTTTATACACTCATTTTGAAGAACCGTCTTGTTTCTAAAGACAAATGACAGTAGAGATAGACAAAAATGTTGTCTGTATAGACGGACAAAATAGACAAAAGTATAAACAGAAAAATGTCTACTTTGTCTATTTTGTCTAGGTAGACAGCGAGGACATGTCTACTAGACGAAGTATAAACCGACCTTGTATCTTCGATGTTCACG
>JASANB010004626.1:0-34276 GCA_030248155.1 Sabatieria punctata | reverse complement strand
CAGTAACTGTGCAGTGCCCCCTTCTTGGCTGCGAGCTCCTGCGAGCAGGGGTGTCCTGTAGTTGGATTGGTGCTGTGGTTGGTCGTCCTGAAGCTATTGAACAGTCCAGTCTAAGCAAAGAAATACATGGCTGCATAACAGACAAGAAAGTATAGAACAGATTACTGTTGCTAAGTAAATTATAATTTTAATTTTAATTATATTTTTTAGAAATTTACTAATACAAGTAAATTAGTTGGTAAGTAAATTATAATTAAATTAAATTTCTACAAAAATAGGGAAAGTTAATTATAATTATAATTTGTAAATTATACTTACCAAAAATAATTTACTTAATTTACTTAAAATATACTTAATTTACTTACACACTTATCTAGATATTGCTTAACCTTTTTAACAGCATGCAAGTGCTGCGTGAATGTCTGCTTTCGGTATCTATACCTTTCAATGGCAAGCCATACCTACAGTACAATTTTCCGCACGCCCATCCACCGCCTCTCGTCTTTGCGCTTGTTTCTCTTAATCTCCCACAAAACAAACTACTCCAATTTATCCGCCAAGCTAAGAGTGGATATTAGGTACTTTTCAGCCAGTTTTGCCATGCGATAGCACATGTTCAGACTCACAGGCTTTGTCTGTTGTGGATGCAAGCAAAAACTGACTGAAAAGCCACTTGAGGTTGAGGTTCTAATTCTGACGAACTGGCATTATTACTGTTGGCAGATATCGGCTATCATTTCGGCTGAGGGGTGATAAAATTTCAAATTCTGAGGGGGTGGCTGAAGGGTGTAGCGGCGGGTGATAGGGGTTGAGAGATGGTAATTAAAAAAGTCCGATTTTTCGCTAGAATCAAGGTTTTTGGCTTATTTTTTGTTTAAGTAGGTTGAAACAAGCTAGTCTGAGTAATTCACACCTAACCTAGCACACTTTTATCATAATATTTTTCCAAAAATCCTGAAGGAGGTAGCGGTAGCCTGAGAGGCTGTAGGTCAGAGCTTGAGGCGGGCAAACCCTCTCACTCTCAGCTCCCTTTGTCTATGTCTCTTTTGGACTTAACCTGTGACACCCTCGTTTAGTTTTCATTCTAGATAACTGTTATAGCATCCTTTCTTACATGGAAGCAAAGCTGAAGGTGTAAGGGGCCAAAATCAGGCCTATTTTGAATTTACTTAATGTACTTAATTTAATTAAATGTGGTAAGTAAATTTTAATTAAATTAAATTTCTCTCAGATATGGTAAGTAAATTTTAATTTAATTATATTTCTCTGGGCATATGGTAAGTAAATTATAATTTAATTATATTTAAAATAAATTTACTTAGCAACAGTAGAACAGATAAGATGTACACTACTCAACCGAATACATCAAGCACACGAACTAGTATAACGACAAAAGAGCACATGGCCATTACTTCACTATATACAAGGCATAATCGGCGGCAATTTAGATACAGGGCATAGTCGGCGGCAATTTAAAGTTACCCTTGGCCGCTGCGAGCGGCACACTGACGGCAGGTGGTGATTTGCGTCATCAAGTCCTGTGACATGTCTGGCCAGTAAGACTGGGACATCGATTTGTTGTAGCAGAATTGACTGGATTCGGCCGAACTGTGGTGGTCACACAATAGTCGGTGGCGCAGTGCGGTGGGTATGCCCCACAACGAATCTCCGACAGCCACAAACTTAGGATGGTCGGCCGTCACCCAGCGAGCTGACTCTTCTTCGGTAAGCAGAGGGTTGTCAGACCAGGCCCCCTTCTTAGCTGGCTGGTCCTTCTGTGTCACTCGTTGGTCAACCGGGCCCTTAATGACCTGGTCATAGTTGGGCTTATCCGGCGTTTTTGGATGTTGCAACGTAGACGATTCAGCAGCACAACTGATGACAGTCGTGACTGAATTATTGGCCATCACCGAAACATCTTGAGTGTCGCAGACAACGGTATTGACTGGCGCTAGCACATTGACTACATCAGCGGTAGCCAATTCTTCATCCATCACTTGGTCTGACCGACCAGTCATCAAATTCCGTGGTGAGATTGGCTGATTTTTCTGACACAGCAGGATTGCGCATTCTGTCATAGAAGCGTTTAGCGCGCAGATAATCCTTTGTACTCTGAGCTTTCTCGCGCTTGGGCTCGTGTTTTCTGGCCCACTCTCGCCAGTTCTTCGCTGACCAGCATTGAAAACCGACAGGCCAACGAAGCACACCACCTTTAGTGTATTTTTGCGAAGGTGGTTGTACTGTCGATTTGACCACGTTGACGTAGTGGCCACTTTGTTTGTTGCGCTTGCGGTCACGGTTACCGCTAGCAGTACCGTCAAAGCAGTTGTAGTAGTCAGAATGACTGTGGTCATTTCGCTCCAAGTCAATCGAACGCTCCAGCCTCAACAACATCTTGCGGGCTAAGTAGAAATCATTGTTTGCCCGACCGATGATGTCATGTTCCTCAGCTTTGGCCCGCAGATCTGTATGCAAGCCATGGATTAGCGTTATGACTAAGAACTGCTCATTCTGTGGATTGAACTTGCCACGATAGGCCAGTTGACCTTGTTTCTCTAGTGCATCACAGAACTCCACTACTGAACGGTTGTCCTGCTTCATCGTCATCAACAGATACTTCTGCGTTGACTCGATCCGATCCGATCCGATATATTGGGGGGGCCTGTACGGCCCTATGATCAGACCAACATGTCCATTTCATTACCCCATATCATCTCTCTTCATTTCGGATACTATCACCAACGCAAGGCTCAACCAGCCTTGGGGGATATCTAGCGGTTAGGTATACCCGAGGCTTTAATCAACCTCAGGAGGTCCCTAACTGTTACATCGCTCAAGTCCTGGGTGGTAAGATATCGACTGCCCAGAATAGCTTGTCTACGTCCAGCCAATGCATCACATTCTGTGACCAAATGTTCAGGCGTTTCCTCCTCCTCTAAGCAAAATGAGCATGTTGAATCATCCACCAAGCCCATGATGCTGAGGTGTCTATTAAGGTTACTACTGTGTCCAGTTAACCAACCGACCACCAGTTTCAGTTCCCTTCTACTAAGACTAAGTAATTCTCTGGTCACCATCAGTCTGGGTCCCAGAATGAACTGCTTAGATTGCCTACAGTCGGTTCGTAGATCCCAGGCAGTTTGCAGCTGGTTCTTTGCCCAACTTCTTAAATCTGTCCTCACTTTCCTAACTGAGATGCCAAGGGCCGGTTCCGGCCCTATAAGTGGTAACTCAGCAGCTGCCCGAGCTAGTCGGTCAGCCTGATCATTTCCCTCCACTTCCGAGTGTCCAGGTACCCACATCAGCTGTAGCTTCTTACGAAGCGCCAGTCGTTGTAGTTCCCTAACACACTCTGCAACCAACTTAGAGTTGACGCGTGGAGATTCTAGTGCTCTTAGAGCTGCTTGACTATCTGAGCAAATACAGATCTTCTGCTCTAGACAGTTAACTAATCCGGGATCCCTGGCGCAGTTCAAAATGGCATAGACCTCCGCCTGGAAAACCGTTGCGTATTTTCCCAGGGGAAAGGAATCCTCTACCCCTAGTCTCTGTATAAATACTCCTGCTCCCGAATTCTCCAAACCTGTTAACCTGGAACCATCCGTATAACAGTAGAGAGTATCGGTTGCATTAGGAACATTACCTTGCCAGACCTCCCTACTCGGGAAGTCGACCTGGTATTTCTTATCAAACACATAATTGGGTAGTTGTTGGTCACTTGGGAATTGGTACAATGGCGATAAATCGCACAATTGTGCCCAAACACTACAGTGACCACGACCTACCCTGTGCCACTGATTAGTACTTTTAAGTCTGTAGCAGGTCGCCATCGCTTCCACTTGAATCCAAGTGTGTAGCGGTGGAAGACACAACAGAACTTCCATTGCTGCTGTGGGTGTTGTTTGTAGAGCCCCTGTTATGCATAGACACGCCAGTCGTTGTAAACGGCCCAGCTGTGCTTTTGCGCATTCCAGGTTTGTCCGTTTCCACCACACCACAGCAGCAAAAGCTATCATAGGTCTAATGGTCACAACATAGAGCCACTTGACCACCTTAGGAGACAGTCCCCAATTCTTCCCAACAGCTCGTTTGGCTTGACAGAAAGCTGCTCTGGCCTTGGAGCATCTGGTTTCAAGGTGAACTGCCCAATCTAACCGGGAGTCCAAATAGACTCCCAGATATTTTACTCGCTTTACTAACTGGAGCCGCTTCCCATAGATCTTAGGGAGCTTAAGCCCAGTTAGCAGCCGTTTCCTTGTGAAAAGGATCAGCTCTAACTTGTCCGGCTGTACGGCCAGACCTTCTTCTTCACACCATCCTTGGACAACCGTAAGTGCCCTCTGCATGAGGTCACATACAGTGTCCAAGAATTTCCCTACCACGAGAACTACTCCATCATCCGCGTAGCCCAGGGCATACAACGATGAGTCGTTTAGACGCACCAACAGGCTATCAGCAAGGAGTATCCAAAGTAGGGGAGATAAAACCCCTCCTTGTGGACATCCCCTGCGCGTATTGATGGATCTGCTACATTGCCCCATTTGAGCAGTCACTGTACGGAGTTTGAGCATGGACCCAATCCATTGGATAAGGGTGGACTCCACGCCCCGCCTCCTCAGTGCCCGTTCAAATGATGCAAACGATGCATTGGAGAAGGCGCCTTCTATATCGAAGAATGCTCCAAGTGCAAACTCTTGATGCTCTAAAGCTCTTTCTACACGACCAACCAAGCAGTGTAAGGCCGTTTCCACAGACTTGCCTGCCTGGTAGGCATGTTGACTAGGATGGAGCGGTACATGCCGAAGCACCCCATCTCTCAACCACCTATCTACCAATCGTTCCACGCTCTTTAGCATGAAAGAGGATAGGCTGATTGGTCGAAAGGATTTGGCCTTAGCATATGATTCCTTACCTGGCTTAGCTATGAAAACAACCCTCACCTCTCTCCAGAGTTGAGGTATGTAAGCCAGTGCTATTGATGCTCTAAACACTTGCACCATAGGTTTGACAAGAATATCAAGCCCTTGTTGCAACAGTGCCGGAAAAATTCCGTCTGGACCAGGGGTTTTAAATGGTTGGAAAGATTTTACCGCCCATTTCACCCTATCTTCAGTAACAATTCGGTTAGCCAGTGCCCAGTCCCCCAAAGCTCCTCTCAGAACTTGGTTGAGTAAGAATTCGGTAAGCAGAGGGTTGTCAGACCAGGCCCCCTTCTTAGCTGGCTGGTCCTTCTGTGTCACTCGTTGGTCAACCGGGCCCTTAATGACCTGGTCATAGTTGGGCTTATCCGGCGTTTTTGGATGTTGCAACGTAGACGATTCAGCAGCACAACTGATGACAGTCGTGACTGAATTATTGGCCATCACCGAAACATCTTGAGTGTCGCAGACAACGGTATTGACTGGCGCTAGCACATTGACTACATCAGCGGTAGCCAATTCTTCATCCATCACTTGGTCTGACCGACCAGTCATCAAATTCCGTGGTGAGATTGGCTGATTTTTCTGACACAGCAGGATTGCGCATTCTGTCATAGAAGCGTTTAGCGCGCAGATAATCCTTTGTACTCTGAGCTTTCTCGCGCTTGGGCTCGTGTTTTCTGGCCCACTCTCGCCAGTTCTTTGCTGACCAGCATTGAAAACCGACAGGCCAACGAAGCACACCACCTTTAGTGTATTTTTGCGAAGGTGGTTGTACTGTCGATTTGACCACGTTGACGTAGTGGCCACTTTGTTTGTTGCGCTTGCGGTCACGGTTACCGCTAGCAGTACCGTCAAAGCAGTTGTAGTAGTCAGAATGACTGTGGTCATTTCGCTCCAAGTCAATCGAACGCTCCAGCCTCAACAACATCTTGCGGGCTAAGTAGAAATCATTGTTTGCCCGACCGATGATGTCATGTTCCTCAGCTTTGGCCCGCAGATCTGTATGCAAGCCATGGATTAGCGTTATGACTAAGAACTGCTCATTCTGTGGATTGAACTTGCCACGATAGGCCAGTTGACCTTGTTTCTCTAGTGCATCACAGAACTCCACTACTGAACGGTTGTCCTGCTTCATCGTCATCAACAGATACTTCTGCGTTGACTCATCAATTACCGCATTGTACCGCTCCGTGAGGTGCACTTTCATTGCTTCGAAATTAACTTGACACACGGCCGGTGCCGACTGTAACATCGCGAAACCGGTCGGAATGGCATTTCGCAAGATGATCAGCTTCTCCTCATCCGTATTCACGTGAAAGACAGCAAAGAAGTCCTCCAATCTGTGAAAGAACTCATACACATTGTCTGTCTTCATATCGAATTTCGGCATCTGCAAATGCCGAAGGTAGGCCGGGTCTTTTCTCTGCACTTCGTTGTGTTGGTAGATTGCATGCACCACTTGACCCACCATTTGCATGGTTTGTGTCAATTGTTGTCCCATGTGCACCAGCAGATCGCGGTATTGTTGAGTTTCCGCCTCAGGAGTAAGCGGATTATCCTGAGTTGTAGGAAAGCTGGTTGTTTGAGGCACGTTGAATGACGGCTCAACCGTAGGCTGAACCGACGGTGAGAATGGATTACCAAGTGGCACAGTTTGCTGGCTACTGCGCTGCACTGGGTCAAACACTTGATTTCTTGATTCGGCGGCAGTAGTGTGAACAGATTCTGCCGCTTTTCGTTGATACTGAGCCACTTCCCATCCAACACGTTCTTGCAGGTCATATAGCGTGTCGTTTGGTCCGATCTGACCCAAATCAAGGATGTAGTCAATGCGGGACAAGCATCGGTCTCGCAATGCCTGTAATCCCGCGGTGCTGAGACGCAGTGATGTAAAAAATTAATTTAATTGTAATTGAAATTCGCATAATTGGCCCGTTTTTAATTTCAATTCAATTAATTTAATTTAATTGAAATTCAAAAGTTGGGTCATAATTTAATTGTAATCAGGGGGGACCCAACCACGACAAATCTCGAAATATGTGCCGGGCCACTTCCGGTGACCGACATTCAAACGGTTGCCATTCGCCCAATTCACAAGCTATCGACAAGCGGCTTGGTGCATTGTGTAGCTGAGATAATGGGCTTTCTAACAGTCTGCCCCGGTTCAGTATATCCCATTTTTTGACGAAAATGTTTAGCGTTTTTCGCGGTTGAAAGTGATTAAAAAAATTGCTCATTATTTAAACGGTCATAACTTTTGACCACAAGGAGCTAGCCATATACTGATCACACCACATGAAAGAGCTCGTCGAGTACAATATTATAGATGCCATCGGAGTCCAGATTAATCGATTCTAGCCTGAGTAGTAGCGTGCCGAACATGATCATAATTTTTGGGCTCAATTTTCGCATTTGTCGTGCTTTCCAAGACCACAGGCAGCGAAGCAGTACACCTGTACATGTAACAGGTCATCCGCCGATGGGGGGAGGGGGGGTTGGGGGGTCTGGCGCCGGCCGGGGGGGTCTGAGCCTAAATTTTCGGGGAGGGGGGTGGGCACTAAAAACGCTCAAAAATCGAAAAAATCGCAATTTTTTGGCTAAAAATTGCCAAAAATCGCTAATTTGGGCTGAAATACAGCTAAAAAGTGTTGTTTTGCAGGCGATTTTGGCAATTTTTGTGTGTGAAATTGTAAAAAATTGCAAAGATTTGCTCGAAAATTTACTTGCCAGGGGGGGGGTCGGTGAAATCGTCTCGGGGAGGGGGTCCCCATCCGGGGGGTCTGGCCTAAGTCGGGTGGGGGGCAGACCCCCCCAGACCCCCTGTTACATGTATGTGGCAATGGTTAAAAGAGCGATCCAGCCACGATTTTCGAGTTCAACAGACCGTTGTGCATCGATTGGTAGCTCAGCGATCCGTCTGGGATCACAGCATGATGAGCAAGACCATGAATTCCCTACAAACAGGCCATTTTTGTAGCGTAAATCAGAGCGACATTCATTCATGTCTACTGTCCACCGGGAAAACGTGGTCGTAGAAAGACATTTCTCACATCAATCGATTCGTTTCGCCGTTCTACATCAGAATGTTCGTTCAGATGTTTCATTTTCGACCGTTATTTCGTCCAGAATTAACTCAGAATGTGAGAAGACAAAGGTGAAAATCCGACCACTCCTATATTTCCACGTGATGGCAATGGTTAAAAGAGCGATGCAGTCGCGATTTTCGAGTTCAACAGACCGTTGTGCATCGATTGGTAGCTCAGCGATCCATCTGGGATCACCGGATGATGAACAAGACCATGAATTCCCTACTAAACAGGCCATTTATGTAGCAATCAGAGCGACATTCATTCACGTCCACTGTCCACCGGGAAAACGTGGTCGTAGAAAGACATTTCTCACATCAATCGATTCGTCTCGCCGTTCTACATCAGAATGTTCGTTCAGATGTTTCATTTTCGACCGTTATTTCGTCCAGAATTAACTCAGAATGTGAGAAGACAAAGGTGAAAATCCGACCACTCCTATATTTCCACTTGTACAGTGATGGCAATGGTTAAAAGAGCGATGCAGTCGCGATTTTCGAGTTCAACAGACCGTTGTGCATCGATTGGTAGCTCAGCGATCCATCTGGGATCACCGGATGATGAGCAAGACCATGAATTCCCTACTAAGCAGTACCGTTGTCAAGTAAATTAAAATTAAAATCAAATTAAATTCGAAAATAATTTACTTACGAAGAGTAAATTAAATGGCAAGTAAATTAAAATAAAATTAAATCTCTGAGAAAAATGACGAAGCAAGTAAAAAGTAAATTAAATTAGATTGAAAAGGCCGAAAATTTTACTTTTAATTTACTTCTATTTTACTTCTAATTTGCTTCACTGACCATTCGATCTGCGGTTGTTGTCGGCTCTCGCAAGCTACTTGCTGTTATTCTGTGCTCTTTCTGTCTATCTGTTTGACTGCACCACATATGCTCTCCCTGTTGGAAACTCATCTACTGTGCTGCAGATACCATGCAACTCATAGTTTCGTTCTGAAATTTTGTGATATTCCTGATCTATTCTTGACCTGTCCAACCAAACAAAACAGGAAATTTGAAATCATATTCTTGGCGAGTAGCATTAGGAACTGAACTGAACTAGCGAGACATTTCACCAAAAGTCTGTAAAACATGAGAATAGACATTTTCGCCCCTTAATTTAGTTATAAACAAACCAACGGATTTCCCTCTTCATACAATGTAGTGATTGGTCAGGAGAACAGATACCTATACACCTTACTGTATGTATGTACGTGTTGGTTGCAGAAACGAAAACTGGTGATTTGCTGGTTTCTCAACTGTCAAAACTTGTTTCTCAAAAATGTCGCTTCAAATCCTGCACTAATGTATGTACAGTACAGTCAAACAACTATAGTTTCGAGTAACCACCGATACGTGAAAGCACGCTTGTTTCATAAACATGAAACTTGTCATTGAATAAGAGCATTAGGTATCTATTAGCTTTTCGTCTGCTGTTCCTGTACTGTTTCTGGTTTGGCAAATTAAGAGTTGTATGGTATCTGCTGTCCCTAGAAAAAAGTAATTAAAGGGCATTGAACGAACAACTGCGTTTTGCCGAGAACACGATGACACTATTTGAAGAGGTTAACAAAACGATGGAGTTAGATTTCATAGTGTTTGCAGTTTAGCGGAAATCGGTACTCACATATTCAATCATTTTAGGGTCTTTTCCATAACTTTTTGTATGGAAAAGTAAATTAGAATTTAATTAAAAGTTGAAAGTAAATTAAAATCAAATTAAATTGTTGGTAAACTGGGGCAAGTAAATTAAAAAGTAAGTAAATTATTTTGTGGAGGTGCAAGTAAATTAAAAAGCAAGTAAATTCCTCAACTAATTTACTTGACAACGCTACTAAGCAGGCAATTTTTGTAGCGTAAATCAGAGCGACATTCATTCACGTCCACTGTCCACCGGGAAAACGTGATCGGAGAAAGACGTTTCTCACACCAATCGATTCGTCTCGCCGTTCTACATCAGAATGTTCGTTCAGAATTTGGAATTTCGATGTTCTATTTGTGAAAAAATGGCTGCAAACATTAGGCTCTGGAAGGGTATGAAATACATTGTAGTCGTTTATAACTTCGGTCAGTAACATAGATACAAAGCCTCCAATTTAGGTTTGAGTATGCTTTTTGAACTCAGCACACCAAGACGCTTCGATTGATGGGCGTCACGACTCAATTAGAACACTGCCTCGCTGCCTGTGGTCTTGGAAAACACGACAAATGCGAAAATTGAGCCCAAAAATTATGATCATGTTCGGCACGCTACTACTCAGGCTAGAATCGATTAATCTGGACTCCGATGGCATCTATAATATTGCATTCTACGAGCTCTTTCATGTGGTGTGATCAGAATATGGCTAGCTCTTTGTGGTCAAAAGTTATGACCGTTTAAATAATGAGCAATTTTTTGAATCACTTTCAACCGCGAAAAACGCTAAGCATTTTCGTCAAAAATTGGGATATACTAAACCGGGGCAGACTGTTAGAAAGCCCATTATCTCAGCTACACAATGCACCAAGCCGCTTGTCGATAGCTTGAGAATTGGACGAATGGCAACCGTTTGAATGTCGGTCACCGGAAGTGGCCCGCCCGGCACATATTTCGAGATTTGTCGTGGTTGTGTCCTCCCCTGATTGTAATTAATTGAAATTCGCCTGGAATTTCAATTATATTTTCAATTATTTCCTGTGGTGAATGTAAGGAAATGCGTAAGTATTAGAGTTGCTAATGACTTCAAACAAAAACCCATTTAAGGTTTGTCACCTCTTTATACTGACCTCACTTTGTTTCGTAATATTTTATGCTCTGCTTTTTATTTTACAGTTCATACAAGTCAAAACAGTGATTTTTGGTGTGTGGTGGGTCTACACCCCTTTTTGGCGAAGGTACCTATGAAAGTGATGTTGCTCAAAAATGCTGAAAACGTTTAGGTTATGTACTGATATATAATAACGAAATATCTCTAAATTTCCCCTAGAATGCCATTTTATGCGATTATAAGGCAAGTTTTTAAAATTTTCTCGCCTGGTTGGTTAGCAGCAGGCTAACCAGGTGTCTCTAAGCTTTTACTTGGACGTTTTTCCAAGTCCTGGGTCACTGTCTTTTAACAGCAAAAATACAACAATTTTCAAAAAATTGAAAAAGTAATTGAAAAAATTGCATAATTGAAATTTTTTGAGGTTCCATAATTTAATTGAAAATATAATTGTAATTGAAAATAATGGAAAACTATTTCAATTAGTTTAATTTAATTGAAATTAAAAATGGAGCCCATAATTTAATTGTAATTGAATTGAAATTCAAATTCCATAATTTTACATCACTATTATCAGGTATTGATAAAAATACAGGTATCAGATATTATTATATATCAGGTATTTTCCCATAAAAAGTTAAAATCAGCATTTTAGCCGAAAGATCGCTCAAACTACAAATTTAGGCTCAAAAGGCAGCTAAAATCAGATTAATTCCAGTCATTTTAGGATTTTTTCGCTGTGAAACTGCGCAAAATGCTAAAAACCCACTCTCAAAATATCACCGGGGTGCGGAATCGCTTTGGACATCCATCTCTGGTGCAGTGTTGTGCCTAGCTCAAATTTCTAAAACTTGGTAAGTATTCAGTAAGTAAATCCAGATTTTTTGAAATTCAGTAAGTACGAGTAAGTACTGGGTTTTTCAAAGAAAACCCGGTAAGTACTCAGTAAACAATTAAGTAAACTCAGTAAAACCTTCAAAATTTAGAAATATACAATTTATCTGAAAACGTTTACCTGATATAGTTTTTAGCTACTAGAATCCTTTTTCAGTGCTGATTGATGAGTTTAAGATAATGTAGCTCGACTTTTCAGAATTTTAATCGTGTTTTATATTATTTCACATTATTTATTGTGCTAATTGGCATGCATGGAAAGCTTTAAAATATACACACTACACATAGTGATTAGAGATGTGGCTTTAGATGAAAAGCCTGGCCAAATTGGTAGGTGAAGATTTGTTCTAATTTTCGCCATTTCCTGAGAGTTTATCAGACTGATGCAAAAAAGTCAATCAAAATATACAGTTAATAGTAGTAGATATACTTTCTACTTCTATAGTCTTTGGGTCGGATAGTCTGTCTACAATTCTGCCACGGAAAGAAAGCTTAGGTTATGCAAGCTGTGAAAATTGCAAAAAATTGGCAAAAATTGTTTGTTTTCGTCGTTAGCAGATCTATTAGCGAAAGAAAAACTGTATATTTTCTTGCACAGGTGCCGCGAGCTACCTATTGCAGAAGCTTTTACTCAGTAAACAACTCAGTAAATTACCGAGTACCGAGTTTACCCAATATTTTTCTAATTGAGTAATTCAAAATTGAAACTCGGTATTCAGTAAGTAAAATTTAGAAAAATTTTTACCGGTAAGTAAAAGTACTTACTTTAATTAAAAATAACTAAGTACCGAGTAACTTTTACTCAGTAAATTTACTGGGAACAACACTGCTCTGGTGGTTTATCTTTTCCACTTAGAGTAAGGCTTCTCGTAACCCCTTTTTACCCATACAGTATGTCCCTATTTGTCTTCCCCTACTCATTGGCTTACTCAGGATTTTGCGAAAGGAAGTATTAAATTTTTAGATGTCTGGTTGAGCCAGCCCACGGCCG
This sequence comes from Sabatieria punctata, assembly GCA_030248155.1. Classification (NCBI taxonomy): domain Eukaryota; kingdom Metazoa; phylum Nematoda; class Chromadorea; order Araeolaimida; family Comesomatidae; genus Sabatieria; species Sabatieria punctata. The sequence goes on along the minus strand of JASANB010004626.1, from coordinate 21,640 downwards.
AATCAAGGCGAGAAAATGTTAACAAAATTAGCTTGAAAAACGCTTTTGAACGTATTGCAGAAATTAGGAGGTATCGTAGTCTGAAGAGGTCTGGGTATTGCAAATCTACCTGATCCACAGTATACGCCACCTTTGCTCGTTCATCTTGTTCGGTTTCAAGAATTTTTGGCTTCAACTCCGCTTAAAAGGCCTTTTGATAAGCGAATTCGGAGTTTCCACTGCTGAGATTTGGAGAAATAAGTGTTTTTGAAGCACTTATAAACATTTTCTGCATGTTTTCAGCTCTCAATGCTATTGGGTGCTTAAAATTGCAATTATTACTGTTTAAAACATGCCAAAGAACGCATTTCCAGGCGTTTTGGAGCTTTTTGAATTTTGGACCTCGATCGGAAAGGGATCGAAAAATTCAGTTTTGCCTTCGGTTGCATCCCTAGAGTTGCAAGAGTTGGATCTACTTACTTACAGCCGCCAAGAAGAAGAACAGGTGAAGAAATGAAGTGAAACGTACCTACATTTCATCACAAGAAGAATAAAGTCATATCACAACAAATAATAAGAGCAAGTCTTATGAGATACCAGTGAACATGCGCTGTCACCGAACAGTGCATCTGGCCATCGCGTCACATGTTCGACCACGCATCTGGCCATCGCGGTACGGCACGCGGTTGATAGTGCACCCCCCTACCTGTCTAGAACTCGCATGAGGTGTGCCTGTCGATCGTTCTCTGTTTTGAGCAAATACCACAGTCCAACATTTCGTTTACTTTCATTGTACAATTAAGTTTAAATAGTTGTGAGGTGAGTGCTGCATGATTTTATGTTGTTGGTTCGTAGTAGTGTTGTGACTAATCGTTCTGCAGTTTAGGGCTCCTTTCTCTTTCTGCTGTGTGCCTGCATGGTCGCGAGCTCTCAACTGAACAGCCGTCAAGCTGGCTCAGACTCGTGCGAACGCGTGTGCAAGCAATGGCAGGCTGAATGTCAGGACATATGCCAGTCCAGTTGCTTGTCCAATAGTCAGTTGCCCACGGTCAGACGTGCAGTCAACAACAACTCGCTTACCTGCCATCACATCTTTCCGAGCAACAGTCGCTCCAAGCGACGCTTGATAGATATGATCGCAGTACGGTTCCAACAAATACAGCTTGACATTGTTGGCATACAACTTACAGTATCGATTTCTAACGAGATCAGGTACATGATTAACATACCACGAGACCTGCCAGAAGAACGCAGCAGTGCCAAGAGCCGTTTTGAAAATGTGGGTAAAAGACTGGAAAGCATGATGAAGACCAACCCTAAGCTGAGGCCCACCTCTAACATGATGGATCAGCTCGCTGAACTGTATGTAGGAGTGGTGGGTGAGAGCAAAGAAGTTTGTTTAACAAAGCCAAGAAGTCAATTGAAGACACTGGAGCGAGCCAACGATCAACATCGACTCCAACTGAAGGAACAACTGAAGAAAAAACGCGAAGTTTATGAACGCAAGAAAAGAGGCTTGCAGAGAGACACTAACCAACTCAAAGAAACTATCCGAATTGCAGCCAGTGTTGAAACGAGTCGCTTTGCCCTAGCGTCGCGTTTGATTCGAATGTTTTGCGTCGTAGATATCATTAATAATAACTAATTTATTGTGTGCTGCCATGCCAAATCAATTATCCCCTAATTACCGCATTTACCACAATAAACCGATTGCTTTTGACTCTCAACTAAAAAAAGAGCAATTTCTATTTACAAATGTACATTAGCTATACTCCTCTTCCCAACTAAGCTTCAAAGCTACCACCGCTGCATAGGTTTCACTCAAGGGTGATCCAAAATGAGACTGGTACACCCAATACAGAGTGCGATTGATCATTTGGTCAGTATGCGGGGAGTCATTTATAACCAGAAACATGTAGCCGTCTGGGCTGAGGTTGGGAATTTGGACTTGAGGAAAAATCGGCTCCATAGTCTTAGCTAATATGGTGCCATTTCTTCTGGCGTAGACTTCAATCTCTACTGATGGAGTCGTCAATCGGTAGGAGTCGGTGGTACACAAATCTACATCTATCGTACTTGGACACCAGGAAATGTAGCGCATTTTTACCACATAGTCTTGCCATACATACAATCTGTGCAGATAGCCGGTGTGCGTCATATTCAAATTTTTGGCACCACCAGTGTTAGGTAGAGGGGGATCGGCCGTGACAAAACAGTAGTCTTTCGCCACTGATTGCCGTTCGGTTTGGGGCAAGATAAACTCGCAAATTACTACTAACTTCGTGTGATTGTCTGCGTCAGCCAATCGAGCCATAACAGCAAACGTGTGCCGGTCTGTCACTACGGCGTCAAGAAGAGTCCAAATTGGAGGTTCACATGGCAGGTGGATTTGCATGGACACTCCTGGCCAGTCCACCCGTGCTAGACTGAGTTTCCGTTGTATCTTCTCACTCGACTGCTGAGCGTCAGCGCAGAACCAGAACCCCGAACTCCAATACAGACCGCCACAAGGACGATTCGGCACCTGAAAGGTAACGTTCACTACTTTCGGCACTTTTGCCCATCCTCTTGTAGAAACTGTCACTTAGCGAAAAGGCAGATGTGGTCTGGAGGTTGCTGCAACTACTGGGACTAGTAGGTGATCGCTAATAGCGAGTGATAAACCTTAAGCAGCCAAGCAAGCCGCGAGCTGGAAGAAACTTTGCAGAAGGATTTTTGAGCTAACCTCACTGATATTTCCATCAACATAACCCTTAGTCATCTCAACGCTGTTCATCATAGCGTCACAGAAACAGTAACAGGCCAAATGAGTACAGGTCCCCTGCTGGATGCTACAGTTATGCGCAAAGTAGACCTGGAACCAGGATCCTCTGAACTCGCTCTTGCACATTGAAGGCAGAACACTGTACTGTCTATTGAACGCAATGGATAAATTAGAGGGGAATATGGCTTGGGACATGAAAGAGAGGAAATGGGATGAATTATCGCTAGGATGCCCATTAAAACTGGCCACCAGTTGATCATGGTATGAGTCGTACTTCAGGTTAACCAGATTGTAAACCACAGCAGAGAAACCCATGCTGAATGGTTCAGACTTGCCTGCTAAGGTTAGCTTGACATTCGGTATGGAACCAGAAGGAGCAGTCACAATGGGGATCTTTGCCAGACATTGGGACACAGTCTCACCATCTGGCCTTTGGTGGAGAAGTATGACAAGAGGGATTGTAAACGAAACAAGAAGGAGACAGGAAAACAAGGCTGCACCTATACAGAGACCTTTTCTCTGGGTCAACTTGCGTCTAGGTTTCTCTTGACTTGTGTGTAGGCTGGGAATAGGTGTCTGTGGAAGGTCTGGCGCCGAAATGCCTGAGTAGTGACCAGAGACCCCGCCGCGGCCACTATTCAGAGCAGAATTGACTTCAGTGTAACCATCAGCGTCCAGCTCAAAAGGCAAACTGACAAACTGATTTAGCCGGTCACCACTAACTGTGGCGCTTAGTCCAGATCTGGCATCTGTCATCCAAAACGACTGTCCACTCGATAATTGACCATTGGTTATTAACTGAGCAAGCTCTTTTAGCCCATTTTCTGGCAAGACATTCAAGAATCTTTCAATGTCTTGGCTTAGATGTTGAGCATTGAGACGCAAGGGCTCATAGCTGGAAAATGTTGTTTCTGCGGGACTGACTAGACTTATTGTTCCATCGGTGGAAAAATAAACAGCAACATCGGTAGAAACTGTGTGTCTTCGAGTGGCTGCAAAGTCATCCAATGAACTTGACCGGCGGGTAGAACTTGAAGTGTCAACACCAGAGTCACAGGAACCGTGTGATTTGGATCGCCTCATATGGGCAACTTGCGATAAACACACGCGGACACAATGTAGAAGAGATGCCTTGCGATTTGTTTGTTTTGGACTGTTATCTGATGTTTTCCGCTGGAAAACTGGAGTATTTACCAAAACCAGAATAGGCACCATACCTACCCCAAACTCACATGTACAGCAGGGGATTCTGTTCGAGACAAGAGGGTAGTTTGGCCTGCTTTGCATGCATACATGTATGTGCATAGCGCATATACAGTTGTACATGCCTAACACTCATACATGTACAATAGCAGGGGGTCCGACCGAAGTGTCTGCCCCCTACTTAATAATTTTTTCGATCTGCCCTCTGATTTCTAGCTTCTGAATTCTTTGAGCAATTTTTTTTATTATTTATTGAGAATTTCAGGCACCTAAATTGATAAAATCGCCTGTAAAATGGTACTTTTTACCTGCATTTGAGCCAAAATTAGCTATATTTAGCTCAAAATTACTATTTTTTGCGATTTCTAAGCGTTTTCAGTACCCAACCTCCTCCCCTCGAATTTGGGCTCAGACCTCCAGCCGACGCCAAATCCCTAACCTCCTCCCATTCAGCTAATGACCTGTTATATGTACATAGCTAACAATGAATGTCTTTTCACTTCCTGAACTGAAAAAAGGAATAATTTAAAAAACGTTTCATAACATTCATTTTACTTTTCATAACATTCATTTAACTTTTCATTCATTCATAACACAAACATCGAGCATCAATCAAACCAGGTAATATTAAGAGCTACGACAGTTACATTGGTTTCACGTAATGTCGAACCAAAGTGTGATTGATAAACCAAATAAAGAGTTCCATTGACCAATTGGTCATAATGTGGAGAGTTGCTGATAACCAGAAATGTGTAGCCACTGGGTTTGAGGACAGCAATTTGAGTTTCCGGGAAAATCAGCTCCCTACTCTTAGCTATTAAGGAGCCATTTCTTCTGGTGTAGACTTCGATCTCTACCGAAGGGCTTGTTGCATGATATGAATCAGCAGCACACAAATGGGAATCGATACTGATAGGACACCACGAAATATAACGCACTTTAATCAAATATTCCTGCCAGACATACAACCTGTTCATGTAGCCATTGCTTGTCATATGCAAATTTCTGTCAGGAGCAGAGTGAGGTAGCGGTGGATCGGCTATAACAAAGCAGTAGTCCTCCGCCACTGGCTGTTGTTTGGTTTCGGGCAAGAGAAACTCGCAAATGACTAACTTTGTCTCATTATCATTGTCTGCCAGTCGTGCCAGTATGGCAAAGGTTCCCTCTTGTGTGACTAGCTTATCAAGAACACTCCAACTGACCGGGTGGCATGGCAAGTGAACGCGCATAGCCAATCCTGGCCACTCGACCCGAGCCAGACTGAGTGTTCGCTCTATTGGCTGCCGGAATTCCTGGCTTTCCGTGCAGAACCAAAAACCAGAACTCGAATAGTACAGACCGCCACTGGTTCGATCTGGAACCTGAAAATAGGCAGACACATCTGAATCCTTCGAAAAAGGTTCCAAGTTTGATTATACGCTACCTGACTGATTTGTCCGTTCACATAGGCACTCGTAATTTGATTCATGCTGTCCTCACAGAAGCAATAACCGGCCAATTGGCTGCAGATACCCTCGTCATCACTGCAGTTATGAGCAAAGTAGATCTGACACCACAGTGTATGGTAGCCATAGCAAATCGATTTAAGAACACTGTACTGTCTCTTGCTTGAAAGGGACAAACTGGAAGGGTAGAGAGATTGGGACAAGAAAGAAATGGGATGGGATGTCTTGCTATTGGGATAACCATGCCAACTTGCCACCAGCTGATTGTGATAGGAGTCAAACCGAAGGTTTACTGGTGAGTAGCCTTCATCAGCAAAACCCATACTGAACGGCTGTGACTTGCCTGCTAAGGTGAGCTTGACGTTCGGAATTGTGTAGTCAGACGCAACAGCAGGTGCAATCGGAATCTTTGCCAGACACTGAGACACAGTCTGACTGGTCTGTCGCTGTCGTAGGAAAACAGACAACAGGATTACAATGAAAACAAGAAGGCATGCCAACAAGACTGCACTTAAGCGTTTTCTTTCGATTAGCTTCCTTCTAGCTTTCCCTTGATCTCTCTGCAGTCTCGGGACTGGAGTTTGCGGGAGGCGTGGAATCGAAATGAATGAGTGATATCCAGAGGAGGTTGCACTTCCAAACTGGGGAAATAGTTCGGTGTAGCCATCCATATCTACCTCAAAAGGGACGCAGACAAACTGACTCAATTGCTCACTGTCCACAGTGGTACTCTGACCTGATCTGGCGTCTCTGATCCAGAAGGTCTGGTCAGATGGAAATAGACCACTGTCCATCAGTTGGACCAGTTGTTTGAGGCCATTCCGTGGTAAACTGCGCAAGAACTGTTCAACATCTTGAGCCCGATGTGTGGCGTTCAGACACAAAGGCTCGTAGCTTGAAAACGTAGCTCCGACAGGATTCACTAGGCTCATGGTTCCATGGATGGAAAAGTAAACGGGCACATCAGCACGAACCGTGTGTCTTCGAGTGGTTGCCAGGTCATCGAGGGAACTGGACCTTTTGGTAGAGATTGAACTGTCAAGGCCAGAGTCAAAAGAACTGTAGGATATCGAACGTCTCATGCTTGCACACGCGCACAATAATGTGGGAGCGACGCTTCGGAATTTGTTTGTTTTGAACTGTTATCTTGTTTTCTGGCGGAAAACGTGCGTATTTGCCAAACTCGACTCCATAGTTTATCCTGCTCTAGCATTAAAACCTGTTTTATGCATCACAGAGTCGCCTCTGACTTTTGGGAAACTAGACTACAGACTCTGTAGCACAGTAATAATTCAATTTCCTATGTATCTGCAAATTATGTCTGCACGTACACTTTTATGTATTTGAGAAGTTTCGCTTCGTTTCGTTTGGATTCGTTAAACAAGAGTTGGAAGCCATACATGTAACAGGGGGTGTGGGTGGAGGGTCTGCCCCCACCCGACTTAGGCCAGACTCCCCCAGATGTTGACACCCCCGAGATTATTTTCCCGACCCTCTCGGATTAATCTGGCAAGTAATTTTCTGAGCAAATTTTTGGGATTTTTTGCAATTTCAGACACAAAAATTGTAAAAAAACGCCCGTAAAACAGCATTTTTGACGTTTTTTAGCCGAAAAATTGCGATTTTTTCGATTTTTGAGTGTTGTTTTTTGTGCCAAACCCCCTCACAAAATTTGGGCTCAGACCCCCAGCCGGCGCCAGACCCCCCTCCCCCTTCGGCGGATAACCTGTTACATGTATGTTGGAAGCCTATATTGTACTGATCACACATTACCAGATGAAGACAAAGGCGCAGAAAGGTCGAAACCTGGCCCACCAGAAATCGAGTCCACATGGTGTCAGAGCAGAGCGAGTTTCTAGAGACGAAGAGTCAGCAGAAGAGGCAGCTGTGGATCCCCTTCATCGTTGATCGACGTCTGTTAGGGGTGTGATGAAGAGTTTGATTGTTTTGTGTGAATATTCGAGTGTATTCTTATTCTGTGGTTGCTTCTGATTGATTGTGTTGCGTGTGTTGACTAATCGGTAAAAGTTCTTTCAGTGTGTACTGTATGCAGGTTCACGTGTTTTGATAGAGATTTCTGGAAACGTTCAAGTGTTAGAGAGTATTGAGAAGCACCTAACAAAAATTCGCACCTGGAATGAAAGCCAGGCGGAAAATGTTGCTCGGCGACACCATATGGCGGCACAGCTGCTCTACTGATACACTATGATAAGAAATCTCTCCCGGAACTGATAAACATGTTGCCATCATATCTATTGATCATTACTTTCCATCAACCATTGGGTGGACTAAACGCGGTTGGACTATTTTCATTTCTTTCACCAGTTATGCAAGGTAAATCAGTCAGTTTACCCGGCTATAAATAGAGCCATCGATAAGGTTTTTACTTTTCTATAGGACTAGTGCACTTTTTCAGTCCTTCAAGCATTAGCGATTCTTTTACTGTGTTGGTCAGCAGCTGAAGCCAAGGAGACGCTAATTCTGTCAGACGACTTCAACGCACTCGACTTCAATCTCTGGAAACACGAGTTGACTCTGGCCGGCGGTGGCAACTGGGAGTTCCAGATGTATCACAACAACCGCAGTACCAGCTATGTCAGAGACAGCATGCTCTTCATCAGGCCTGGTCTAATGGCTGATTACCTGGGCAGCGAAGCCAAGGTACGTGCCGGCTACACCCACAACATGTGGGGCGGCAGTCCGGCCGATCTGTGCACCGGCAACTACTTCTATGGCTGCTCGAGAACCTCCGGTGCTGGTGGAAACTTCCTCAACCCCATCACTTCTGCCAGACTGCGTACGGCTGAGAGTTTCGCTTTCAAGTATGGCAGAGTAGAGGTCAGAGCTAAGATGCCTGTTGGTAAGATCTTTTAATAGTGTATCACTGACCACATCTGTCAGGCGCTCGGAATATACTGTATTGATTGGGCCTTAGGATCAGAAAGTTTAGGCGACTGGTTGTGGCCAGCCATTTGGATGCTACCCAAGAACAACGAATATGGCAACTGGCCAGCTTCAGGCGAAATCGACATTTGTGAATCACGCGGAAACCTCAACTATCCTAAAGCCAGTGGAGGTGGACCTGAGTCGTTCGGTTCCACTCTTCACTTTGGTCCGGCCTATGACCAAAATCCATACCAGACCGCCCATAAGGTATATTCACTTCCGTCAGGCACCCTCAGTGACCAGTTCCACACCTATGGTCTGGTTTGGACCGAGGATCGCATCTTCACCTACCTTGATGATGAATCAAACAAAGTGCTGGACATTCCGATCGATGAGGACTTCTGGACCAGAGGACACTTCCCCAAATCCTACCAGAATCCCTGGAAGTATTCACCAAACAAGAATGCTCCCTTCGATACAGAGTTCTACCTAATCTTCAATGTGGCTGTAGGAGGAACTGCTGGTTACTTTCCGGATGGCGTGGCCGGAAAACCCTGGAGCAACAACGACCCTCACTCAGTCAATGCCTTCTACAATTCCAAGGCTCAGTGGTATCCTACATGGAAAGGCGAACGTTCGGCCTTGCAAATAGATTCGGTGAAAGTGTGGTCATTTGATTGAGCCTATGACAGTCAGGCACTTAACGCCGTTTATGGTACCGGCACCATATATGGTACCCCACGTTCGAGGTCTGTGGTGTACCATATATGGTACCCCCACCTTCGCGTTGTTACCGGTACTGCTACCATATATGGTACCACTCTGTTCAGATTTCGTACCATATATGGTACCGGCACCGATGGCCATGGGTAGGGGTACCATATATGCACCACCACAGTCACCGAACGTGGGGGCACCATTTATGGTACCGGTACCGTATATGGTGATGGTACCATATATGGTGCCGGTATCATATATGGTACTACTATACTACCCTCGGTACCATGGTACCGGCACCTTATATGGTGTCGGTACCATAAACGGCGTTAAGTGCCTGACTTTATGATGAAAAAAGGCTAGGTTCTGAAAACAGGCAATGTACTGTATCTACCGTAAAACTTCTAATAATAGCGCTGCGCTATTATTTTTTCGTGATTGCTTTTGGGTGCGCTATTGGAGCAGCACTAGTATTGGAGCGTGCGCGTTTATATTTTCAGGCAGACCGTAAAGGGCGCTAATATTGGAGCGGGCGCGTTTATTAGAAGTTTTACGGTATACAGTGATGTCTCGTTAATCCGGACCTTGTTAATCCGGATATTCGCCTTCCGGATAAGATTAGGCCAGGTCCCAATTTTCCCCCACGTTATATGACTCGTTAATCCGGATCCGGATTCGTTAATCCGGACAGAAGATTTGGGGTCCCGACCAGTGTGGTGCACTTTTTATCTAGGTAACTAGGTACAGTAACTAGGTATACCTAGTATTACCTAGTTAATATTCAGGAAAAGTACCTAGATTTACTTTACCTAGTTGCTGGTTACTCTATTTTACCTAGTTTTACTTTACCTAGTTTTAAATCCACATAACTAGGTACTTCTAGGTAAAACAAGTTTACCTAGTTTGATATTTTCAGTTTTATGTGGCTTTTTCAGTCAGCAAACCTTCAAATTTCCGGCTTTTCCACAATTATAGTGGCCCAGAGAATGAATTTCCGACTTATTTGATCAATAAAATACAAATATTTACTTGAAATGTGTCAAATTTCGTAAATTTTCACTCCACTAACTTCATCATTGTTTTATTGAACCAAAAATAATATTTTGACTTGATTTCGAGCGTTTTAGATTTGCCTAGTATTACCTAGTTTTTCTGGGCTTTACCTAGTATTACTTTACCTAGTTTCTTAGCTGAGAACTTTACCTAGTATTACTTTACCTAGTTTTTTTAGGTGACAACTTTACCTAGTATTACTTTACCTAGTTTCAAATTTTTAAAATGCACCACACTGGTCCCGACTTCGAAATTTGTATGGTAAAGTGATTCGTTAATCCGGATTCGGTTAATTTGGACAAAATCCATGCGCAATTTTTCAATTCAGGTGTGAATTTTCAATTGAATAATGCTTTTCGTTCAGCCAGAATGTGATTTATTTTTGCCTTTTTAGGAGCTATAATCAGCTGAAAAAAGTTTTTGGGTTTTAATTTAGGAGGTACAGCTGCAGAATCTGATATGCAACTAACAAAAAGCTGTCATTTAGGCGTTTGACCCGAAAAACACCGTGTTTTAGCTTTGATTCGTTAATCCGGAAATTCGCTAATCCGGACAAAATTGGCCGGTCCCAACTTGTCCGGATTAACGAGACATGACTGTATTTATTTAAGTGGTGGTACATCAGCTTCAGTATCACGTAGTACAAACTTCACTTGGGATGGTGACTGCCGCACGATTTCGAATTCTATTCTGTCTGTTTGCTTACCTGGCGGCGAGCCAACAGCTAAAAAATTCAAGAAATTCCTGCTTCTAACAGTGTACTATGTACGCAGTGTCCGCATGTACGTACAAAGTTACATCTCTGTCGTACCACCAACCTACGTACCTGCCCAGCAATCATCCAGGGTCCGACATGGATAGACTCCAGGTGGTGCTCTAGCACTGTTTCGGCCTGATAATTTCGGTTTCGATTCTTCAAAACCGCATTGCATCTTGTACATGTTACAGTATCTTAGGAATCGGTCTAGTACAGACGGCCCAGAACAGTAGAATTCATAGTCTTTGGCATATTTGTCGCAAACCGCTTTCTGATCTATCAATGGTTTACTTGCCAACAAGGTGAATTCTGAAAGTTGCGAAATTCTTCCATTACTTTAGGAGCTCCTCTCAGCTACCCGGTAGTTCAACAGCTTCAACTTGTAAACACAACAGACCAGAAATAAGAACTAAGAACAGAGTCATTGGAACATAACAAGTTGGACAAAGTAAATCGAATGTGTAAAATTCGTAGAGCGACACACTTGATTTATTGTTCAGAATGTGTGGGATAAAACTTGTTGTGCCTATTGATTTCTAACCGCCTGATGCGAGGAGAAAAAGAAGAAATGATAATCTTCATTAAATAGACTGGAAATAAATTTTAACGCCCGCCCAATGCCTGTCTGTCGCGTATGCAGAGTAAACAGTACGCAAGGTAATTGTTAGCTTAGGACACCTGAAATGGCAATTGTGTTTGGTTCAATGCTCACGAACTGTACGTATAGACTAGTATTAGCGTAGAACGTTAACTCAAGAGGAGCCAAATTTTTTAAAAAGTTTCTATAGCACTGCTTGAAGAGATGCGAGATCTATTAATTGGACTGTCGATAATTTTATATCTTCAGTATGCCAATCTTTTATAGCTGAAACGCTGGATATATAACTGGCCTTTTAAGGAAGACATGCGGAAGCGACGACGCATGGGATTCTCGAAATTCCGACATTGTTTATCTTACCGAAGAGAACTTCGATCAATTTCTGGAAACTCACAATTCCGTTATGGTCGCTTTCTATGCGCCTTGTAAGTTGGAAAAGCCTTAGTCAAATCAAGGTGTCAAGCCACACCCTCAGTCCGACTCTATTCGTAACCCTTCAGGAGTTATATTTTACATTTTACAGGACGACACTATTCATGCCCCTTCATATCTCATACTAACACTACAAATTATTTTGTCGATGCAACGCAGCTAAAATCTACGTCCTAAGCGGCCGTAGGTAGCTCGCGATCTACCTAAGGTTTTCGTTCTACGCCGTAGGATTTCCTAAGAGCGGCGCGGCCATCCTAAGCAAAGTTCTATGAATTGTCCAACGGCCCGCACTGGCGTCCCAAACGGTCAGATTTAGGAAATTCTACGTCCTAAATTGTTTTATAAATACGAGCCCAGGCTTTTTCGAAAAAAAGAGGAAAAAAACCAAAAAAACACACCTCACATCCCTGCTACAAACTATTAAGAAAGAAATGAAATGGAAAAAAGAATTGAAAAAATTGAAAAAAAATTAAAAATCTCCAAGAAAAAAGGTCTACTTACAACATCGATGGCCTACAATCCTGACAGAACAATCCCTTAGGGTGTCCTCATTGCAAAAGCCTGAGGCCAGAATACGAAGCAGCAGCAAAAGCAGTGAAACAGAAGAGTCCTGCGGTAGTAGCTGTTCAAGTGGAATCAAATTCTGAGGCAGTCAAGAAGCACTCGGTAAAGGCGCTTCCAACAGTCAAACACTTTGTTGAGGGACGATTTACAACCGATATTCAGAGACCAAACAAAGAAGAACTTATCAAAATTATTCATGAGTAAGTTTGTGAACTCTTCTTTTTGCAGTACTCTGAATTTTTCAGCGAGCCTGAGGAAACGGTTCCAGTAGATGTCTCTCAAATCCCTTGGTATTCTGATAAAAATCCTGTGCTCACTGTAAACCAATTGGAACTAAAGAACCGACTAATTAACATAGACCATGCGTTGGTCATGTTTTATGTAGACTGTAACCTTTCTGAATATTTTAGCATAAAAAATCGATCGTTTTCCGCTATTTTTTCCAGCTTGCCCTCACTGCCAGTCGGCGAAGCCGGAGTTCATGAAGGCTGCTCAGTTTTTTCGCGGAATTCCAGAGGTTCTTTTAGTGGCAGATTTTATAGTCAAGTGAAAAGATAATTGTTTTTGTCTACAGGTACGTTTCCTCGCCATCAATTGTGGAGGACCGATAGCACTGGAATTTTGCCACAAGCACTACAACGCCAAATGGGTGCCAACCTTTATCTACTTTCGCAAGGGCAAGAAAGTCGAACGTTTCTACTTGCCGAGAATGGTTTGGAGAGAAAACTAAAAACCTACAGACAAAACTGGTTGCTTGTTTAGGAGCAGGAATTTATTAATTTCATGGTGGACGCACCGAACAAGTAGGGCTAATACTGTACATCTGCGTTTTTTCATTAAAAATCACTATATTTGTTGCTATTTTTGACGGCAAATTGAATTTTTAACGAAAATTCTCCTTCACACCTTCTTCCTCCTTCAAGGAAGTCCTATTGCGGTTCTTTGGCTAAATTTTCATTTCGTTTAGTTTAATCGTGCACGCGCGGCATCGCGCAACAACACCCGCTTGTTTTATTTTTAAAACATTTTATTTAATGAACTTTATGTAGCATTTTCCGTGCGACGTATAGCGGCGCGCGCCGCGCTTGCATATATACTTTTCCAAAAACGAGGCGTTATCATATTTGTCGTCTTTTCAGTGGCATAAGGGGCCGTTCATAAACGACGTCGTTCCAAAATCCCGATTTTTCGGACCCCCCCTCCCCCCAAAATCGCCTTGCGTCGTTTCTTGGGAACCCCCCCCCTATGGCGACGTCGTTTTCTGTTTACCCCCCCCCCCCGATAAAAGGGCAGTACATACAGTACTGTCACGTTTTTTTGTTACCATACTGCGCAATCAATAGAATAAATCCCTACAACCACTCTGGAAAGCTTTTCTGTATGGAGAAACGTTTGACAGAATGTGCATAAATCGAAAATAATGTAATTGAAGTACCCTAAAATTTATAAAAAAGCGACGTCGTTTTTTGCTAACCCCCTCCCCCTCCTGGTGCGTCGTCTATCGTCGCATTTCAGCCGACCCCCCCTCCCCCCCTCTGGAACGACGTCGTTTATGAACGGCCCCTAAATGCATACGCGCTGCCACACATGTAACAACTCCGGGCCGACCTGGGGTAGGGGTAGGGGGTTTCCCTCTGGTATGGGGTCGATGGGGGTTTCATCCAGCTGGTTCCAAAATTTGAAAAGCTCCAAAACGCCTCGAAATGCGTTTTTAGCACTTTTTTTCCAGTAAGGACATCTAAAAATCACTATTTTAAGCTGCCAAATAGCGTTTTAGAGCTAAAAACAAGCAAAAAATGGCAAACAGGGCTTCGAAAAACACCGATTTCTCTTGAATATCAGCAGTGGAAACGCCAAGTTCGGTTTTGAAAACCTTTTCGAGCGAATTTTAGGCTAAAAATTAGTGCTTACTGAGCCAGTTTGTCAGTACTGAAGCCACACTAGGTAGTACTTGTGTTTTTGGGTCTGGGGTACATGATCTTCACAAGCCTGAAAAAGCTCGGCTCGGCTCGGCTCGGCTCGGCTCGGCTCGGCTCGGCTCGGCTCGGCTCGGCTCGGCTCGGCTCGGCTCGGCTCGGCTCGGCTCGGCTCGGCTCGGCTCGGCTCGGCTCGGCTCGGCTCGGCTCGGCTCGGCTCGGCTCGGCTCGGCTCGGCTCGGCTCCGCTCCGCTCCGCTCCGCTCCGCTCGGCTCGGCTGGGCTCGGCTCGGCTCGGCTCCGCTCGGTGCTCACGACGTGAGCCCAGATCGAACGAGCTTATGTATCAAGGTTAGAAAGCTCTGGATCCTGGTATGTCCGGGGATCGTTGTCGGAGCGGGTTGCCGTCAGCAAAGTCAACAACTTTTATCACCACCGAACAGACTAATAAATAAGGTGGCAAATCGTAGGCCGGCCGTCAGAGGCCCTGCTGCACGCACACACTGACTAGAGATAAGGCAGCAACTGGGCCATGCTGCGCAGGTAACGTAACTGGCAGCATAATTTACATGCAGCTGGGTGGTGGGCTACCTACGTACATACATGTATCACATCCTACGCTCTACGCCTAATGATAAGGAGCTGTGGCTGGGTGTCCAGCTACAGACATACCAACCACCCTTTCCTCTTTTGAACGAGGATGTAGGTCTTCTGGTCTTCTTGGTGCACAGTACTGTTATTTTACTAGTGGATTTTTATTTTACTATTTACTAAATTTACTATAAATTCAGCTCTTCAATTTAATTTTTATTTTTGTTTTACTACCAAGCAGCTCCAATTTTACTAATTTTTATTTTACTAATAATTTTACTTATTTTACTACTATTTTACTACGATTTTACTAGATATTAGGGAAAATTTTTCATCAATGATGCCAAGATCTTATGAATAATTAATGTTGGTGCTAAATAGTTGCTAAATTTGATCATTATACGTGGTTCTCAAGAACTTTAGAGATAAAAATGTCAGAAATTCGACTGGCAAAACTGCGCCCACACATCTTTTATTGCAAAATTGATCAAGAGTTTGGCTGGAATTCACCAAAAACTAGTAAAATAGTAGTAAAATTTCCATTTTACTATTGCCTGTTTTTGTTAATTTAATTTTATTTTTACTTTACTATTGGATCTTAATTTTACTTTTTACTATTATTTTACTACTAGTAAAATACCACTAGTATTACTAATTTTTGTTTTACTATACTATAGTAAAATAACAGTAGTGCACAGTGAGCTTCGATGGCTGTACTTGGCGTTTGGGATGTGTTGACGCCTTCACTTCCCATCTGCTCCAACCTGCACTTGTTGGCACACACACCGAAGAGATACGACTCTACCACCGAAGAGATACTCAGCGTTTTGATGGCTTCCTTCCTTGACTTCGCAACTCTGCTGAATGGTAGTCCAACCTCCAGCTTGTTCATATTCGATGCCGGGAAACGTCGCACCTCAGGAACCGGCTGGGCCTTGGCTTCCTGACAGGCAGCAGAAAACCAGTGTTGCGTAAACCGGTGCCAGCTGAGAGAAGAGAGTTCCTTGCCATAGGTTCTTCCATCTATGCTCTCGAACTGGTCTTTGCATCCACTTCTTTGCACGGTGCAGGCTCATTTGCAGCATTCCTTCTCCTGGCTAGCACAGGAATATCCGACAGTGTTGCTGGATGGAGGCTTGAGCTCCTTGTCCTGACAATGGCAATCACCCACTCCTGTCTGGCTTAGCGCAGCGAGAATGGCAACAGCTATCTCGGCTCTGTGTTTGGTGCTCACAAGTCGCGTGGATGTTGACACGTCCACCATCGGCGTCAACGATGTGCGGCTCTGTCTCACTTGAGTGGTAGCGTCAGCTTCTTCTGCTTGAGGCGTGACCATGTCTGCGGTGTTCCTTCCCTCTGTGGGTAGTTAGGTTTTTGGTGGTGACGATTCCGTACCATCCACAGTACAGAATGATGGGCGCGAATGGGCTATCCTTCGCAGTGCCGATTCCGTACTGTCCAGAGTACAGAATGATGTACGCGAATGCGCTGTTTTTCTCGCCAACCAGGTCGTTCACCTCCGAGTAGCACATTGTCCACTTCCAGGAAGTTGTCCACCTCCGATTTGCCTTGCGTCAGTTCGAACGTGGCATCGCCAGTTTGTATGTGCAGGGATCGTTGTCGGAGCGGCTTGCCATCAGCAAAGTCAAAAACAACTTTTATCAAAACCGAACAGACTAAATAAATAAGGTGGCAAATCGTAGGCCGGCCGTCAGAGGCCCCGCTGCATGCACACACTGACTAGAGATAAGGCAGCAACTGGGCCATGCTGCGCAGGTAACGTAACTGGCAGCATAATTTACATGCAGCTGGGCGGCGGGCTACCTACATACATGTATCACATCCTACGCTCTACGCCTAATGATAAGGAGCTGTGGCTGGGTGTCCAGCTACGGACATACCAGATCCGAGCCCAGAACGCGCTACAAACGTAAAATGTGTAAAATTTAATCAAATTTTGAAAATATTGTGCTTTTGGAGGCTAATTTTCGTTTAATTTCTATGTTTCCTACATTATTATAACCATAAAAAATTACGTAGTTAGTGAGGAAAAGCTTTAGTATTGATTTTATGCAGTTATTGTACTTTCCTACTTTTCCTTTCCGCCGAATTTAAAGTTCGCGAGCCGAGCTCGAGCGAGCTTGGAGGTTTGACCTAAACAGAGCTCATAATCGAGCCCAGCCGAGCTGCGATTTTTAGGCTCGTGAATATCTGTATTGCTTAACCTGTCTGGGGGGTTAGCGGTGAGGGGGTTTGGCCTTTCCAGCTAGATAGGTAATCCAGAGCATAGCTAGGGGCCCAACCCCCCCAAATATGTACATACATGTATGAGCGCTGCTAGTATTGAGAATCTATCTAGAATAGACCTGGAAAAATTTTGGCGATGGCAGACGCCTGTCAAGCTCCTATCGGACGATTCCTATGAGAACGAATTAACCAAGCACAAGCAACTGCTCATATTTTTCTACCTGCCTTACGATACCGACTCGCAGCAGCTAAAGAAAGCCTTCCAACAACGCGCCGAACAGTCTGACAAGAAAAAGATCGCTTTCAGAGCTGTAGATTGTCTGGAATACCAACGTAAGTAAAGAATCTAATGCTCCTACTGCATGTTTCTTGGTTTTAAAGGAAGCGAATGAAGGAATGTGAAAGATTCAATATTTCAGCCTTCTGCAACAAACTGGAACCTTCTACCAAAGGTTATCCGTCGCTCAGAATTCACCGCAGCCCAACCGAAAGCACCGATTACGCGCAAATTGCCAGCATCAACGGGGTCTTACGATCGCTCGAAGAACAGAAAACGGAACTTTGACTGTTGGGTATTAGCAGTTAAATAATGTATAGGATGGAAGTACTCACTGTAAAATAGTCACCTTATCGACATATTGTACCGAGTACAGTGTGCCAAAAATGCAACCCAGCAGATTTTTTACTGTGGCAGCCGCAAATCTGAACCGATTTGAATGAATCTTTTTTGAATGAAAGACAAATAAATCGTTGACTAATCGTTGCTGCAGTTTTCATTAAAATTCCTTTCTTAACTGTCTGCCAGCTTCACAATGTCTTTTAAGAATTGAACCGCTTTAGAAGCATTTCATGCGCCATACATGTAGTTGGGGGGAATGGAGGGTATTTTCACCCAGACCCGATTTTCGGAGAAAATTCCCGCCACCCAGCCGGATTCTGGGTGGGGGAAATTTTTTGAAACCCTATTTTGGGTTTGTAAACCTGCAAACAGGGTTCCAGAAGCCCTGATTAGGGTTTCAGAAACCCAACTTGGGTTCCGTAGCCTACTGTTGTTTGTGTATACGTACACATACACATTTACCATACGCAAAAATACACATTGTTTTTTCAATGTGTATACACATACACATACACATACACATTGAAAATTCAGATACACATTACTACCATACACAAACACTACTCGAAATGTGTATTTTTGTGTATGTGTATTTGATCAGCAAAAGTCGATAAAATTTCGAACAGAATCGTAAAATTTCGATGTTTTTGCTGCAGTAATAAGCGGTAGATATCCAAATAATGCCTTCAAATGGTCTAAGTAACTCGATTTCAAAGCTATCCAAGGTTTAAAGCAAGAGACATTGAGAGATTTGATTTTCTAGCATTTCTGGCCCAAAACCTGCCAAAATATTTGCATTTTCAGTACAATACACATACACAAATATACACAAAAATACACATTGTTTTGTTGAATGTGTATACACAAATTACCATACACATTTGAAGGTAAATGTGTATACACATACACATACACATACACAAACGGAAAACCCAATACCAAACAACAGTACCGGAGCCCTAGTTTGGGTTTCAAAAACCCTAAATAGGGTTCCGAAACCACATAGAAAATAAAAAAAACAGTATCAAAAACAATACATGCGGCCTAATAGCGTAGCATCCATCCCTGCCTGGGGTTGTGCAAAAATGACGACATTGGTTTATGGGTAGGGGGCTTTGAGTACTCAAAAATCGCACAAAATCGCTAATTTGGGCTCAAATTCAGCTAAAAATGAATTTATTTTTGCAGGCGATTTTAGAAATTTTTGTATTTCAAAAGTCGAGTCTTAAAAAAAAATGGCTCTTAAATCATAGATTTGTACCTCCTAGAAACAAGGACTTCTCTCGATTGCATTTCACGGATTCTTCGCGTCTCGCTTCTATATACCGCTGCCAACAGGTGTGTCAGGTCAGCTGCTCCTCCACCTACAGATCTGACCTATTGACCGCCACCTTATTGTTCTGAAGCTCTCGGACCAAAATACTAAACTGCATATCAATTTTGATGCTACATTAGTGTTGTTATGACTACTAGTCAAAGTCAAAGTCATAGTTAATACTTTTGTGATATCGCAGTCAAACGGACAGGTAGTCAAAGTCAAAGTTTGACTACCTTCGTTGCCATAAATACGTAGTCAAACGAAGACCAGGTAGTCAAACCGTTTGACTATGACTACGTTTTGTTAAAAGCAGCAGGGTTTTCACCTGCATTTTACCGCTTTTTTTTGTTGTTCGCAACCAAATATTTTGCAAACTTGTTTACGTTTCAAAAAACTTCAGCACACCAAGACCAAATACCCTCTTTTCAAAAAATTTTGAAGCAATGACAGGTGTCAGTCAGTGAATCTCTAGTTGACGCAAGATTTTCCATGAGGAAGGGTAAAGATAATATACTGTACGAACAGTAAAATACCTTTCTAAAAAGTTTTGCGCAGCAAAGAAGAACATGAGATGAGAGAACTCAATAATCTGCATGGTTTCACATGCAAAAGGCGTTTTGCTCCATTTTTTGCGGGTATTTTTCTGCAGCATCTTTTTCTTTTGTATCGAAAATTTCGACAGAAAAATCAATTACGCATGCTATCATTTTTGCGGCTAATTGTACAATTAATTTCGAAGTAAAGGATTTACGGATGCAATCACAGCCATTTCAGGTGACTGAAGCTTACAAATCGCTAAAAATGTCTTTGTTTGTTTAAATTTATTGTACAGAGTACAACACGATAAGACGCGTACACAAGGTACTTTTCAATGTCCTACCGCTGAAAAATGTCCTACCGCTGATTCAATGTCCTACCGCTGTCTATTTGGCTCTGTTTCAAAAAGTAGTCAAAGTACGTAGTCAAACCAGTGGTCATAATAGTCAAATGGTTTGACTACAATATAGTCAAATTTGACTACTCTGGTATTGTACTCAAACGGGCGGTAGTCATAGTCATAGTCAAACGAAAATTTTGGTATTGTAACAACACTATGCTACATACACCATTACCTCTTTCTTTTGCTACTGCACAATACATTTACTGTTTCTGTCAGTACGTACATACTGAAAGAGATTTATATTTGGCCTTTGCATTGCCGCGTCGGTGGCTCAGTGGGTAGCTCGCTGCCTCTGAGTCACGGCGGCCGCTGCATCCCTAGTGGTTGTAGTGGTTCATCCTCTCGGCGTGGCAAGTTTCTTGCTGCAAAGAGTTGGTCGTCGGCACAACGCTCCACCCAGGCCACCGAAAGCTGGTTACAGCGAGTAGGTAAAATGGGAACCAACTGGATCTGCCATTGCACCAAAGCCGCTCCTACAGCATGCCACATTGGAGAAAAGATCAACGACGTCAGGTGCCGTCTGAGAAACCAGCAATAAGGCCAATACCGGTTTGGCCCCTTCGCGGGGCGGCCGTTGGGAGCTGTCGGCACCATGACGTCACCACACCAGGCGCTCTCTTAGTACCTGGCGCCCAACAGCATGGCTAGAGTGGCTTGGCAGTGAAAGGAGGGCAAACGTCCGAGATGACGAATACGGGGGTTGCGCAATGGACCGCAGAGGTCTGAGCGTAGGGCCGTAAGGCCCCCCCCACACATCGGATCGGATCGGATCGGCCTTTGCATTCCTTTGTTCATTGTTGTGTCTATTTGACTAGTAAACGCGTTGCTTCCTTCATTTGGTGCCGAGACCAACTATAACCCTCTCGCGCAGGGCCACCAAATGTCCGATGAGCCAATTCGAATTTTTGGCCGGGAAAATGCGTGATGGTCGCGTGCAAAGCTAAAAAAATCAGTCCGACGAAAACGCTGTGTAGCGGCCAGAATTTCTGGGGGGTTGCGTGATGAGGTTTTTTCATCACGCATTTTTACTGGCCGCCACACACTGTAGCATACTGTACAGCCGACACAAAAAGCGTGATGAAAACGTGTTATGGCTGCGACTGCGGGCAACAAAATGCGAAGCTGATCGAAGTGTAAATTTTCCAGAGCTGATCAAGCTTTGCATGATGAACCCGTGCGTGATGAACCAATTGGTGCTCGGTCTGCCGGTAAGCTATATACCGTCAATCTTCCAATTAAAACTTCATTACTAGGAACACACCCATATTTTCATGCTTGCTTGGCATGTTGAGCAGTACTGTTGCTAAGTAAATTATAATTATAATTTTAATTATATTTTTTAGAAATTTACTAATACAAGTAAATTATTTGGTAAGTAAATTATAATTAAATTAAATTTCTACGAAAGCAGGTGAAGTTAATTATAATTATAATTTGTAAATTATACTTGCCAAAAATAATTTACTTAATTTACTTAAAATATACTTAATTTACTTGCACAAGCCTAGCTACTGCTGAACCTTTTTGGCCGAATGCAAGTGTTGCATGAGTGTGCTTTCGGTATTTATACGTACCTTTCAATGACAAGCCACTTCTTACAGTACAATTTTCC
>JASANB010004625.1:0-31283 GCA_030248155.1 Sabatieria punctata | reverse complement strand
TATATATACACATGCACATTAGTTTGTATATGTATATGTACATACATATACAAACAAAATTTCAATATTGCATATTTTTTTGTATATTTGTATATTAACAATATTATAAATTTTCTGCTGGAAAGCATGATTTCGACAAGCCAGGTGGGTTAGGGGTACCATGACGGGTGTCATTGTCATATAGTAGGGCGTTGTAGGGCTAGCCAACATGAAATATTCTCAAATTGCATGAGTGTATTCCGATTTCAGGCGGTTCTCCCAACCGGTGCGAACTCTATTAAGTGATACTGCCCTCAGTCTGAGATTTTTACCAGCTAAAATTTATGTTGTTGCTAAAACTCAGGCTTTTTAGGATCTGTAATATCAAGAAATTTTTTGTGCGGTGTGGGTAAGTCACCGGTGGTCGAAAATCTTTGAGTAATACAAATGCTAGCAACAAATTCAAACTTACGCTTTAGGTACACCCCTTAGTTTTAGGTTAAAAGGTATGTTAAGGCTTAGGTTCTGGCTTTAGTCTTCGATTCAGGCCTATTAGGCTCGTACATAGGTATAGTTTTAAGCAGAAATAGCCCCTGAAATCGTTATTACGCATCATAGGGAGAATGGATGAACGGGTTTATCTGAAAAAATAACAACACGTTTAAAACTAGGATGAAACGAAAAGGGAAACGTGTGGGATTCGATTATCAATTTCGTCGTTGAGCGTGCCTACTATTCCATTTTTTCGTTTCAAACAGCAAAACTCATTGCGAAATACTTCTAAAATGAAGATGAATAATATTTGGTCTTAATGCAGACGAGGCTAAACCGTAAATTGAACAAATTCTTCTGGAAAAGTTCAAGACATAGGCTTAAAATACAAAAACACCCAAAGAAACTGTAAAAATATCTCAATTACCGTTCGAAAGTGGGCAAAATGTGTCAAACTACTTGCTGCAAAAATATACAAATGAAAATATACAAACCGTTTGTATATCAAGTCTGTTTGTATATGTATATTGAATATTGCATCAACAGTCCGTTTGTATATGTATATGTATATGTATATCCAAAACATTTGTATATACGTATATACAAATTTGTATATGTACAGGGTGTGCCAAAAAAAAACAACCCAGCAGATTTTTCGCTGTAGCAACCGCAAACCTGAACCGATTTGAATGAATCCTTTTTTTAAATGAAAGATAAATAAATTCTTGATAGATTGATGTAACGCTTATTAATGTACCCTGCTTAGTTCCTGAGATATTCACTCTCAAAGTCAAAACTGTGATTTTGGCAGTGAACAAGAGGGAATTTTTCTTTTTCCGCTGCACTTCGTAATAAAACGGATTCCTGCTACTGCTGAGGGCTATTGGAGGCTTTACTGGTGACACATAAACTCGGTTCACTTCAGCAGTAAAGTGTCATTAGCCCCCAGCAGTAGGAATCTGCTTTATTATGAAGTGCAACGGAATCGCTCTTGTTCTTTGCCAAAATCTGTTTCGACTTTGAGGGCAAACATCTCAAGAACTAAGCAGTGAATCTCAATAAAAATTGCACCAATCTTTGAAGAATTTATCAATCTTTCATTCAAAAAAGCATTCATTCAAATCAGTTAAGATTCATGGTTGCAAAAGTAAAAAATCTGCTGGGTTGTGTTTATCACTCTTGTTCGCTACCAAAATCACTGTTTTGAATTTGAGGGCAAATATCTCAGGAACTAAGCAGGCTATCTTAATAAGCGATTCATCGGTCTTTCAAGAATTTATTTTTCTTTTATTTAAAAAAAGATTCATTGAAATCGGTTGCGATTTGCGGTTGCTACAGCAAAAAATCTGCTGGGTTGTTTTTTTTTGGCACACCCTGTATATTTGAATATACAAACCCACACCAGTCCAATTATCACTGGAGTAATGATCAGATTGCTCTCCTCCACTGGTGTGGTGCGGTCGATCAAAATCTCATTGCCACAACGTCCATTGAGTGCCGTGCACGTAACTAACCACTATATTGCTATATTTATCAACAAAGACACGCAGAAAGCCTGCCTCTGCTTGCTTCGGCCGAAAAGAAACGCGCGCAGTGAGTTTTTTATCCCAATCCATTCCAAACCTTATCTCGGCTTGCGGCCATAATCTTTTATCTGAATAGACGCCCATGGGCTTTCCAATTAAACGCCCAGGGTGCGTTTATTTGGGGGGCGTTTATACGGAAAAACCCGATACATGTAACAGGTGGTCTGCCGAGGGGGGTTGGGGGTCGGCGCCGGTCGGGGGATCTGCTGAGCCCAAATTCAAGGGCGGGGTTGGGCTCTAATAAACGCTGTTTTCAGTTAAAAATCGGCTGAAATACAGCTAAAAAGTGTTGTTTTACAGACGATTTTGCCAATTTTTGTGTCTGAAATTGTAAAAAAAATGGAAAAAATTTGCTCAAGAAATTGCTCGCCCGAAAAGTCGGAGGGGGTTCTCCACCCTGGCCTAAGTCTGGCCTAAGTCGGGTGGGAGGCAGACCTCTCTGTTACATGTATGAGTTCAGGGAGCCCGAATCGAAAATACAAGTACTAGTAGGGATGGGCAACGTAAATTAAAATCGGTAATTTACGTACGTATTATATCTGTTTTACCACATTTTAATTTCCGTATTCGTAACGTGTTACGGAAATTAAAATGGCTATTTTTTTGCCGTAACACGTTACGTAAATTAATTTCGGTAACGTCGTAACGACTAAGATTCCAGCCATACGTAAATTAATTTTCTTTTTTCTTCAAAAATCGCTAGTAGGTAGTAGCAATCGAATATCGCGTAAAAAATCATAAAAATGAACTGTATGCAATGCAAATTTTAATTCTATGTTTGTTCGATTGCAATTGCACTCGCATTTTTGAAATCTAACTTCACATCAAAAGGAAGGAAAGAAATGTGGGTACAGTATGCTTTTGGCTGAATTACTGTAGCTGCTGAGGGTTTAATAACTGCGCAGCAACTGGCCAATTACGTACGTACTACAGACTGTAGTCTACCTACCACACACTGACGGTTTCTTTGCTTTGTATGACAATACTTACGTATAAGATTAGTAGTGAAGAAAACTATGTAATTTCACTTCTCTGTTTGAATGCATTTTAAATGTACAACATAGTGTTGGCAAGTCCGACTGTACTTGGATCTATTAATAGGCTTTAACCTGAAATTTGTGGACTTGAACCTGAACCTGAACCTATTTTATTCAGCCATAGTTGAACCTGTTCCGTTTTATTGGACTTTCTCAATATGTTCAAATTTCGAGTGCAATTTTTAGGCAAACTATACAAAATTTTCGGTTGGATTGCACAAAATTTTAAAGATTTCATGTTTTTAAACCTATTTTCAAACTGAAAATGTCAGGAAACGAAAATACACTGCCCTGTAAAGTCTGATCTATTTTTTTTCACTGCCAATAGAAAGGCTTATACGTAGTTCAGAAAAGTTGCAAGCAGCGCAAAATTTCTGCAGTTTTTGGAGATGTCAGTAGTGGACTTAAACCTGAACCTATTGTCCAGGTTTTTTAGAAGATGGACTTGAGCCTGAAATTTCGATGTTGGCTTGACTTGAACCTGAACCTATTTTCCAACCCCGAACTTTCCAACAGTAGTACAACACCTACACATGAATTTATAGTTGCCTGGCTTTTCTGCTTATTTTCTTATACAGGGAGATAACATATTGACAAATTCAAGCCTTCAAAAACGTATCTAAAGGATATTCCGACCGTAAAAGTGACCGAAATTAATCGGTTTAGCAGTTCAAAGAGTAGGATTCGGCTTCTGTGCGAAAAATTTTCGAAAAATTAGCCTTAAAAGTCGCATTTGAGATTCAGTAGTAACCAAAAATATATCTATAATACAACAAAACAATGCGGGGGGGGTTCAGGATTCAACAGAAAAATCTGTTTTGGGCTAGGAACGTAAATTAATTCATGTACGGAAATTAATTTACGTATTGCTAAATTTTAATTTTCGTATTCGTTTAATTTCCGAATCCGGATTTTTTTAATTACTGTAATTGTTAAACGTAACGTAAATTAAAAATCGGCGCTTAATTTACGTTACGCGTTACGAAAATTAATTTACGTGCCCATCCCTAAGTACTAGTAGTCGCTCCAGAACTAAGAAATTGATAAAAAATTATTATACTTTTGGCTTAAAATTCCTTATAGTACTGGGAATTCAGCGTTTTCGCTTATGTTATGCAAAGACATTTCGGTGTTGATTTTGTCGTTTGCTCCTTTTTAGCTGTTTGACCGCATAAATTGAGAATTTTAGCCTTAAATATAACGTTTGTACCGTGCAAAAGTGCTTACTGCTGCACCTGGAGCTGTTACATGTATGGAAGTGTACCGATCGTGAAAAGGCTCTGCAAAAGATTTAATTGAACTCGGCGACCACTTGTTTTATATCGAACGGCTGAAATATAGGTTGGTCAGCTGTAAAACGAAAAGTACAGTTTCATCTACTACTGTTAAGGCTGTGGTTTTTAAACTCTGTGTTCCTCCGTCGCTTACAATGTAGCTACATATAGCTTTCTGCACGGTTAGAAGCCAGCACAGTTGGTGTAGTGGTTTAGGCCACATGGCCAGTGTGCACGAAATCGTGCGCTCATCCTCTCGGCGCTGCAAGTTTCTTGCCACAAAGAGTTGGTGGTCGGCACAAGTCGGTTGGTGTCATATATTGACCGGATATGACAATTCAGGCAAAAAACCGCATTAGATTTTATTAAAAATTAGAAAAATGCGATTTAATAACAGCCGCTTGCGAAGGACTTTTCTATGGCGCACTTGGTACCATTTTTAGTTATGGGCAATATATTTGAATAACTTGCGCTACAAGAAAAAGTTTAAGCTAAAACGGCGATAGCATCACCGGATGCGATAAATTACGCAAAAAACCGCACTTGATTTCATGAAGAATTAGAGAAATTCGGGTTTAAAACAGTTTGTTGTGCGAGTCGCGCAGTTTAGTATTTAGCATTTGGTCGCACGTTTCAACGCGGACTGATTTTCTGTGCCGCGATTTACGAAGATGCAACCCACTTGATTTTTTAAAATCTACTAGAAGGCTGTGAATGTCCGTAACACAGCTAAATTATGCTTAAAAGTATGATTGCAAGCGGTGCATAAAATAAAATACTGAAATGGCAAAAATTAAGGGTTACAGGAACTTCAACACCGTTTCTGGGGTTAACGACAAACAGCAGAGAGCCAATTCTTGTATCATTCGAAAGCGTGAAGTCTACTGTACGCAGAATCGATTGAAATCCTCTCGCCGAATTTGTCGTTTTTTTCACAACAATCAGGAACCATACATGTAACAGCTCCGGGCCGACCTGGGGGGAGGGGGGTAGGGGGGGGTTTTCCTCAGGTGGGGGGTCGAGGGGGGTTTCGCCCAGGTGGGGGGTCCCAAATTTCAAAAAGCTCCAAAACGCCTAGAAATGCGTTTTTAGCACGTTTTTCTCAGTAAGGACGCTAAAAATCGCTATTTTAAGCTGCCAAATAGCGTTTTAAAGCTAAAAACAAGCAAAAAATGACAAAAAGAGCTTCCAAAAACACCGATTTTTCTTAAATATCAGCAGTGGAAACGCCAAATTCGGTTTCCAAAGGCTTTTCAAGTGAATTTTAGGCTAAAAATTAGTGATTTCTGACGCAGTTTGTTAATACTGGAGCCACTACTAGTACTTGTATTTTTTGGTCAGGGGGAGGGGTCCCTTAACCTGTCTCGGGGGGGGGGGGGGGGTGAGGGGGGGTTTGGCCTTTCCAGGCCGGGGGGAAACCCCCCCAACCCCCCCTAGTACATGTATGTCAGGAACACGAAAAAAGTCCACGAAAAAGCCGATTTTCAGTAGTTAAGAAAGAATCCAATTTATGGGGACCGCGTCAAACTAAGCTAAGGAAAGAGTGGTGCTATATAGGTAACAAGTTACGCTGATTTCAAATCCGACTGAAATCAATTTGAATCAACTCTCCTTTCAACAGAAAATGGACGTTAAAAAACGACGAATTCAGTTTTTGAGAAAAAAATGCCCTTTAACGGCTGAATTATGGTTCAACATGCATTTGTTTCGATAGCTCATACTGTGTTTCATATAAATACATCACTTTCTACCATCCATAACCGAACACAAAGAATTTGCGCTTGAAGTTGCAAAAACCGTTTTCGGACCATATTTTGGCCGTCTTTTTGTATTTTCTAAACGGCGCAGCCGGACGTACCTTGTCCAACCCTACACCCAGGCCACCGAAAGCTGCTGACAGCGAGTAGGTAAAATGGGAACCGACTGGATCTGCCTAAGCACCGAAGCCACTCCACAAAGCACGCCGCGTTGGGAAGAAGATCTACGATGTCAGAAGCTGTCTGAGAAACCAACTATTCCGGGAGCGCTTTGGTTTAAGGGGCACCGGCGGCCGTCCCGTCGGGAGCTGTCAGAATCATGGCATCAATACGCCGGCCGCCCTGGTGACCGGCACCCAGCAGCATGGCTAGGAGTGGCTGGCAGTGAAAGAAGGGCAGCGTACGAGATGACGAATCACGGGGGTCGCGAAATGGACCACGAGTCTGATCGTAGGCCAAAAGGCCCCCGCACATCGGATCGTCTTATGCTCCTTTTTAGCTGCATAAATTGAGTATTTTAGCCTTGAATAAAACGTTTTGTACCCCTGAACCTGCAAAAGCCCTTACTTCACCTGCAGCTGTTACATGTATGGAAGTGCACCGATCGTGAAAAGACTCTGCAAAAGTTTTAATTGAACTTGTTTTATATCGAACGGCTGAAATTAGGTAGGTCAACTGTAAAACGAAAAGTACAGTTTCATCTACTGCTATTAATACAGTGGTTTTTAAATGCTATGTTGCTCCTTTGACAGTATAGCTTTCTGCACCGGTAGAAACAAGCTATTTTTGCGTTCAGCTCACCTGAAGAGAAAATTTTGAGCCGACAAGCTGACACTTTTTCTTGCAAATTTCTCAGCCACTACAGTTTCTACTAAGGAAACTCTAGACCAAATTACAGAACAAACGGCCGATAATTGAGCTGACAGAAGCGCTTCAAATTTTGTTTGTTTCTACCGGTACTGGAGTTACGTCTTATAAATAAACGTCTCCCCAAGTGCCGATTGACGTTAGCGGAAATCCAACCCTGCCTCTGCTAATTGTCAGAGCCATTAGCAGGCGTTAATCAGGGCCAGGGGACATCATTAGCAGCCAAATTAATGTTCACGCTTGTCGGCCGGTCGGCGATTCAATTTGCCCTCTCCCTCTCTTCGACTGTGCTTTTAACGCTCTGATCGAGTTAAGATTCCTCTCATCCAATATCGATCGATTCCTCTCCCTTTCTCCCCGTACTGCAACTTTGCGCCGCTGTAAATTGCGCAAGCCGCTTAACAGCTGTCCTCCTTAGTGGCGCCCGCTTTTTACCCTGGCCAGTTAGCTTCGGAGTCTGGCCTACGAAGCTCGTTAGTCCCTCTGGCCGGCCGACCCTAGACATCATGGGCGCCTGGTTGCGATGGTGCGTTAGCCCGGTACTGGGTCTGTTGGGTCTGATGGCTCTGGTCTTGGGTCTGGGACACATTGCCAGCTGTCAATCTTTCTTTTTTCTGGGTCCCGGAGTGGTGGATGGGGTGCTACTTATGGTGATGGCGTTTCATGGCGTTTTCTTGAGGTTCCCGACGAGGTAAGGATCACTTCACAAATTCACAATCAACACTACAGTTTTTAACACATATATTTTATGTACATGTTTTGAAACGTTAAATGTACCGGAGAGTGCTGCATTGGGCACCCGGATACACTAACCAGCACTTAGCATTTTCCGCAACAAAAATCAGATCCTGTTACTGTACCCGGTACACTAACTGGCACTTAGCCAAATCATGTTAAACTGTTTGTTTTCACGATTTCTACGCAAAAATGCAATTTTCCAAGCCAGATTACTGTTTCTGCCATGTAAATGAGAGTGATTGGTCAACGTTTTCATTCTTGTGAGTTTTGCTTCAGTAAATACGATTGAAAATGAGCAAAAATATACGCAGACTAGCGTTGAAGCCACCGTAATGTTGGAAATTTCGGACACCCATAACATAAAACCTGTTTCCAAATAGTGTACCCCGGGTATACTATCCGGCACTAAGTGCCAGTTAGTGTACCCCGGGCACGCTATCTGGAGGGGCTATACAGCACTCTCCGGCAGTTGTTTTGAGAAACACTGTACTGGCCTTTTTATTGAGTTTTCTGAATAACTTCTAATGGCTGCCTTTCTATTTTCAACTATTTTCTTGTACCGAATGAAAAGATTTTAGACGCGATTGTTACTATTTATTGAAAGGTTATTTTGAGCAGATCCTAGAATGCTAGCCTTTTGTAGCTTGCCCAAAACCGCTAATTACAAAGAAAACATTGTGATCATAGCGAATTTTCGTCAAGAATTGCACTAAGCTGAACAAAAAATACCGATTCCCAAATACCTGGGTATTCCCAAAACAATCGGTATAACGGGTATGGGTATTTATTAAAATACCTGGAATCAGTCGGTATTTATTGGGTAGGTATTAACAAAAATACCCATTTTTCGGTATGGGTTCGGTATACCCAATCAACCGTACCAAAAATCTTTTCATTCGATTGAATTATGACGGAATGGGGGATATTTGAAAATGGCCTGGTGGTGTTTTTTGGCCAACACTGTATGTATATTCAATTTTCAGAAATATGTGTTATTTACACATTTGTCTGGCGAAAAACATGCTTTGTCGTTGTTTTAATTGAATCTAATTCAATTGTTACTGGTGAACTTTAATTTTTGTTTGGCTACCAAAGACTACTCGTTTTACCAATTATTTATACCAATTACGAATTTTATAAGCAACGAACAAAGAGAAAACTGCAGCAATCTTGCACTTGCGAAAACAACCAAAAGTACTAGTATTCTACAAGGACTACAATTGTACTAGAAAAGTAAAACGATTTGATAAGATTTGATTGAAACCTTCCTTTTCTCTAGTAGTTCGTTTGTGCCGCACATAAATTAGTGGGCTCGGTTAAGAGGTGTCAACGTAGGGTTTTTGTGGCAAAAACAAATTGTTTGGCTGACCAAAAGAACATTTGCCGCTGTCACATATCCTAGCGCTGTCTAGCCAACAGCTGTCAGTCTATAGCTCTCTGTAGGTGGTCGAATTCACTTGGCACTTGCGTAATCAATCAATCAGTTGAGGTTCCGAAACTTGGTTGCTTGGTTCGTCTACACGCACAGATTAAAAAATGTGTATAGTTGTTAACATTTCGAATGCGACCAAGCTTTCCAAGACCAAGCAACAAAAATCGTCTCGGGGAGGGGTCCCCATCCAGGGGGTCTGGCCTAAGTCGGGTAGGGGCAGACCCCATACCCCTGTTACATGTATGCCTGCCTAGGTGCTATTAAATAGAGAGTTTTGTTTCATTTATAATCCTAAAACAGCGCATCAGTCTTTGTTGATAATGTCTGTTGTACGGCATTTATGGTCATTTAAAAATATTTGATTTGAGAATAAATTCTTCGTCTTTTATAAATGCCTGTCCAGTCTACAAAACCACATTCAACCTTCACTTCAAGCTTTATTTAGGCAAATAGTTTGCGGTAGGAGAAGAAGTCCGTAAGTGGCAAATAGAGCAAGTCTAATAAAATGGGAATGTAGAAAAATGCAATTTCAGGTGTCAGTGTGTGCTGCAGGTGGTAGCGGCACTGTGTGGTCTGGTGCTATCGGTGTTGTGTTCGCTAGAACTGTTCTGCATTCCTTCGTCAGACAACTACCAGCAGATGGGTTCGGTCTGTTTTGGAATGGACTTCCGGTTTGGCTCATTGAGCAGGTCCTGCAAGCAACATCTCTCCAACATACGCTTTCCCCTTATTCAGCTCTTTGATGAGGCACGATTCTTTAAGACACTCGTCTCTGGAGGTCTCATCATAGTGGCCTTGGTGCAGGTATGTAGCTGCCTGTGAGATGATTCTTTGTGTCGGTCGGTCGGTCGGTCGGTCGGTCGGTCGGTCGGTCGGTCGGTCGGTCGGTCGGTCGGTCGGTCGGTCGGTCGGTCGGTCGGTCGGTCGGTCGGTCGGTCGGTCGGTCGGTCGGTCGGTCGGTCGGTCGGTCGGTCGGTCGGTCGGTCGGTCGGTCGGTCGGTCGGTCGGTCGGTCGGTCGGTCGGTCGGTCGGTCGGTCGGTCGTTCGGTCTGTCGGTCGGTCGGTCGGTCAGTCAGTCGGTCTGTCTGTCTCGGTCAGTCGGTCAGTCAGATCTGTCTGTCTGTCTGTCTGTCTGTCTGTCTGTCTGTCTGTCTGTCTGTCTGTCTGTCTGTCTGTCTGTCTGTCTGTCTGTCTGTCTGTCTGTCTGTCTGTCTGTCTGTCTGTCTGTCTGTCTGTCTTTTCCGATGACCCGTTACATCTATGTAGCATAGTAAATTTTAGTTTGTAGAACAATTAGTGTCTACTATTCTCTTGCCACTTTGCACCAAATCTTCATAATTTCTATTAGGTTTTGGTGACCTCAGCTGCCAGTTGGTACACGGCCCTTGAAACCCGCATCCGCCCTCATGCCCACCACGCCCAACTACCGTTGGCTCTGGTGGTGATGTCATTCGGAATCGTGCACACACTCTACTGCGGCACCTACTTCTACATCGGCTTTGGCATCTGGGCCGGGGCCCTGATCCTCATTCAGGCCACGGTCACTTGGCGCACCAACTGTAAGGGCACACTGACCAGGGGAATCAACATCGTGGGTGCCGGACTGGGCATGGCCCTTGGAGCAGTCAACGGATTTGGCCTCTTCTGCTGGTTCTCCGAACTGACAGACGACCCGATTGCGTTCAGGAGGCACTGCGAATGGCGGGCCGATAGTTATAGACATTGCACAAAGAGAGTGGAATACACTGACCCGTATTTTGACTGGCCGAAGCAACATGTGGAAGCAGAGATGCGCAATTTGCAGTTTGTCGCTTACTCTGGATTGGTGGTGGCTGGAATTCTCCAGTTTGCTATTTCGTTGCGCTCTACCTTCAGGAAGATTAACCTATGACGCTACAGTGCAATTTGGCTCTAAGCTCTGTTCTGTTCTGTTCTGTACTCAGTCAAACGATTGCTCGGTTAAACAGGGGGTCTGGGATTTTACTTACCATCACGTAATACAGTCTGGCACTTAACGCCGTTTATGGTACCGACACCTAGGCTAGTGGCACCATCTAAGGTACCTCCACGTTTGGGCACTGTGGTACATATGTTGGATATATATGGTTCCAGCACTGAACATATATATGCCATATATGGTACCGGTGCCGGGACCAATGCGAAGGTAGGGGTACCATATATGGTACCGCAACCTTATATGGTACCACTACAGTGACCGAATGTGGGGTATCATATATGGTGCCGGTACTATCACATGCCATGAACGTGTGGGATATCATATAAGGTAGGCACCGGTACTATATATGGCGCCATTACCTAGCGTAGGTACGGGTACCATATATGGTGTCGGTACCATAAACGGCGTTAAGTGCCTGACTGTAACAGTGACTTTTAACTCAAAGTACATTATTTGAGATTATTATTAATTTTCAGAAGGCTTTAGAACATTTCAGTCTTTAGTTCATCTCCAGACCTCCTGTTATACTGTATGTGTGGTACATAGGCATGTTGGGAAATGCAGTACTGTACTCCATACAATTTACCTCTTCTTACTGGTACCGTCTCGAGACTCTGTTGGTCAACGACTTTCCGGTGCCAAAATCTGTTTGGTTGTTTGGTTTTGTTAAGTTTTCTGGCCGACCTTTCTACCGCAGACAGTCCGTCTGTTTTTGTTTATCGTCTTTGCTCAACAGTCTCTTTTTCCCGTTAAAGAGCACAGGGTTTGCGAAATTTGGAGAAAAGCCGGCTAACAACAATCTACTATGAAACGCGTGCTATGAACCAATTTATCTGTATGCGCATTGTATTTGTATTGTGTTCTTTACTGTACGTGGGTGTATGTGCATCTATTGTTGTCATAAATAACCGCATGGGCTATTGTAGTACTAAATATTTGACTTCGGCTGCACCAAAGAATACTTCATGCAGTCAGGCACTTAACGCCGTTTAAGGTACAGTACCGACACCATATAAGGTGCCGGTAGGTACCATATATGGTACGAAATCTGAACAGAGTGGTACCATATATGGTACCGGCACTGGTAACAACGCGAAGGTGGGGTACCATATATGGTACCACCACAGGCCCCGAAGGTGTGGGTACCATATATGGTACAACTATCTAAGGTACCGGTACCATGTATGGTACCGGCTACCATAAACCGCGTTAAGTCCCTTATTGTCATGAGTACAATTGGTTAATTGAGTACAATTGAGTAATTCATATTGGTTATGGTAACCCTTCTCATAACTATGTAATTGGTGATACAATTTTAAGTAATAGGACAACAATAACCGATTTAGGCGTTATTGTATCTGATGATCTGAAATTCCATAAGCACATTGATCATATCTGTGCTAAGGCTAGACAACGGATACATTTGCTCTTTCGAGTGTTTAGAACAAAATCGGAAAAAGCACTAATAAGGGCGTATAATTCATATGTAAGACCTATACTGGAATATTGCTCCCCAGTCTGGAACCCTACTTATGTGGGTGATAAGGACAAACTAGAGAAAGTACAAAAAATGTTTACTCGAAGGTTATATTATAGATTGTATCCAAATCAGGAGAGACCTTCATATGGGGTTCGTTTACATGGGTTTAAGTTAGAGACGTTAGAAAAACGACGGTTGATAACTGACTTAAAAATGTGTTACCGTATTAACAGTGGGCATAGTTGTCTCTCCTTTGACAAATTTTACTCACGGCCCCGGCGAATGTCGCGACATCACAGAAACTCAAGAGCTCTCTATATGCCTAGGTTTAGGATTGACTCTAGAAAACACGCCTTCTCTATAAGAACTGTACCATGTTGGAATAACCTTTCAGAATTTGTGGTTCAATCGGAGACTCTGGGTCTTTTTTCTAACCGCTTACAAACCGCTGGCTTGAGAGACTTTTTGAGTAATGACAGGTGGGATTAAGAGGCCAATGGGCCCTTCCCTTCCTCTTCTTCTGCAATAATCCTTGCACTAAACAAAGAAAATTATGGAACTATGCGTCTGTAATGATTTTGGTTATTTTCTGTGTTTTCTTTTTTGTTCACTCGTGCTACGTATGTATGTGTTGTAGATGATAAACTTTCCTTTCTACAATACTTCTAGCCTAACAATACCACATGATACGTTTTGAGTGAAACATTCTTCTTTCTAGTCTGCGCCCCTATAAATTACATTTGTGTTTTAGCTAAAAATCAGTATTATGGTTTCATAGGTAATAGTGTACCTCCCCAAATGCACCAAGGAGCGTGCAAAAATTACCTAATTGCATTAGGGGGAACGGGGGTCCGTCAAATCGTTACTATTTATCACGGTGGGGGTTGAAAATTTTATTATGTAATTTTTTTAAAGTGCAGAAATTGCTGAAATGGCCATAATTTTAATTGGTTTACAGTACATGTACAGATAGACTCGATTTCAAGCGATTGGCTTACATTTTCTCACTTTCAGTTAGAAGAATGTGTAAATACACTAGAGAGTAGCTACCGTTTAAATGAGGTGTGTCCAATTTTTCAAATACTCAGTGACACCAGTGACCTTTGAGATGTTATTGAGAGTTTGTAAGAGTATAACACTTATCCACTCAATCTTTTATGGCTATCGATAATCAACAAAGTGATATGGCAGCAGCCGTAAAATCAAATACACTTTGGTTTCATCTGTAACAAAAAGCAACCGAATAATCACTTCTATGTAAAACGAAGACTACACGTACATGTAGTCATAACTCATCGACATAGAAAATTAAGAAAGTTATCGGTATCATACTGTATGTATACAGTTGCATTTTATTTAGACGTCACTTTACATGGAATTGAACACAAAAATGTCTCTCTAAAAATTGAAATTTCGGGTGTAGCCAAATTATTACGTAATTAGGGGGTCAGGAAAATATTACCAGGAGAAGTGGAGTCCGAATATGGGCAAACCACGCTTATATACGCAATTGTTGCATATCCGAAGTGCGAATTGACGTGCATACATGTACTAGGGGGGTTTGGGGGTTACCCCCCTGCTGGAAAGGCCAAACGCCCCCCTCACCCCCACCCCCCGAGACAGGTTAAGCGCGCCCTCCCCCGACCTAAAAATACAAGTGGTGGTAGTGGCTCCAGTATTAACAAACTGGGTCAGAAATCACTAATTTTTAGCTTAAAATTCACTTGAAAAGCCTTTGGAAACCGAATTTGGCGTTTCCACTGCTGATATTTAAGAAAAATCGGTGCTTTTGGAAGCTCTTTTTGTCATTTTTTGCTTGTTTTTAGCTTTAAAACGCTACTTGGCAGCTTAAAATAGCGATTTTTAGCGTCCTTACTGAAAAAAACGTGCTAAAAACGCATTTCTAGGCGTTTTTGAGCTTTTTGAAATTTGGGACCCCCACCTGGGCGAAACCCCCCCTCGACCCCCCACCTGAGGAAAAAACCCCCCTACCCCCTCCCCCAGGTCGGCCCGGAGCTGTTACATGTATGTTGACGTGTAGAGAGAGAACATCAGAAAGCAAAAGTGATTCCTAAAGATAAGATTTCAGTGAAACCCAGGGGGGGTCGCACGACGGACTTTTCCAAAATATGATGGGCGCCACTTCGTCGAGCGCCTATAACTTTTGAGGGAAAAGGGGCACAGGAATGGGCCTCCCAGCATTCGACGTGGTTTGCGGCGAGCTTTCAAACACAATAACTCCAGTCTTTCTACCTCTATCGGTTGGCGCGAAATTCAAATTTTACTGCTTACGAAAATTTGCGCCGATGCAACACCTGACAAACGTGCGCACCGTTCTGGCGCCCTTCAAGCTAGAGGGCCAGCTAATGGCGCATTGCACAGATAATTGCATGGGCAATCTAGCCGTGTAAGCCGCATTGTTCTGCGGGCTCATACGCCAGAACGGCGACCATTCAAAAATTGGGTCGAAAATGGTGCATTTTCTGACTGATTTTTCGACAGGTTTTGACACCTGTCGCCCATATACTTGCTCGAATCGCGGCGGCTCACGCACCAAACGATAGCTAACAATCTCAGGATTCCGAAACTGTACTCACACTTCCCTTTCGTACCTGTTTTATGCCTCTTTTTGCCCAGCAACTGTGCATTGGCCAGCAACCCTAAATTATAGCTCCAGAAAAACATGCAAATTTCGGAGAACTGAGGAGGAAATTTCAACATGTCTTGAATACGATTTGTAGAGCGGACTGAGAGCTTTCGATCGGTATAGTGCATGACCTCCCAGCATAAAATTTTCTTCTGAGGTCTTTTGCATTTTTGGAATTTGTCCGGTTTTTATCATCGATTTTACGGGGTATTCGGCACATAACTCTTTTGTATGAACACGTAGGGCAATGGGTGTGCCACCAAACGACGGCCCACGTCCGTGCGCAATCGGCGGTGTGTAACATGACAGGCTGCGGTCACTGGGCGGGGTGCACCTGGCCGAAATGTTCCGGCCGTCTGGCTTTTTCAACTACTTCTTGGCAGTTTTTCTGGTAGGCTGAACTAATGATTGAACACTGCACGTCGATTTATCCATAGAATGATTGGTTGGATGCTAAGGATTCCGAAAATGTGACTATCGTTCCGTTTCGTAGCTGTTTCACGCACTTTTACCCTGATATGCTGCCCTGGCCTAAAAACAGTCACC
The DNA here is from genome assembly GCA_030248155.1 of Sabatieria punctata. NCBI lineage: Eukaryota > Metazoa > Nematoda > Chromadorea > Araeolaimida > Comesomatidae > Sabatieria > Sabatieria punctata. Next base: position 15,491 of record JASANB010004625.1, on the reverse strand, counting down.
ACAAACACTACAGAAATGCGCGAATTTCGGAGAAATGAGGACGAAATTTCAACATGTCTTGAATACGATTTGTAGAGCGGACTGAGAGCTTTCGATCGGTATAAAGCATGACCTCCCAGCATAAAATTTTCTTCTGAGGTCTTTTGAATTTTTGGATTTTGTCCGCTTTTATCATAGATTTTACTGCGTTTTCGGCACATAACTCTTTTGTATGAGCACTTAGGACAATGGGTGTGCCAGCAAACGATGGCCCATGTCCGTGCGCATTCAGCGGTGTGCAAGACGACAGGCTGGGATCACTGTGTGGGGTGCGCCTAACCGAAATGCTCCACCGGTCTTGATTTTTCGACTACTGTACTTCTTGGCAGTTTTTCTGGTAAGCTGAACTAATAATTGAACTGCGCCTCTATTTACCCATAGAATGATTGATTGGATGCTAAGGATTCCGAAAATGTGATTATCGTTCCGTTTCATAGCTGTTTCACGCACTTTTCTCCCGATATGCTGCCTTGGTCTCAAAATAGTCACCGCGAACACTGTGGAAATACGCGAATTTCGGAGAACTGAATAGAAAATTTGAAAATGTGACCAATAGGAAGTGTAATTATTGCAAAGTCCTTCCGAATTGTGCATTGCGCGGCCGTCAGGCGCAGTGGGAAGCGCGAAAATTTCGGTCTTTTTATTCTTCTAAACCCAGTTTTTCACGCCAATAATTCTCTAGATTTTTTTAAATTATACTGTCTGTAACTCTTTCTTATCTGCTCCTGTAGGAGTGAAAGTGCTACTAAGCGATGTTCCACACCTGTGCATGGTCTGGGCTGTGTGTGCCGTGTGACAGGCTTCAGTTCTTGTTTAGACGCAGGCTTCGCTTGATTTTGAATAAGTGCCAGTGTTTTTGCCTGCAAACACAGTGGAAATCAAGGAAAATACTCGCGCTGCTGAGCAGGAGATCCTGAATGGGTTTACAAGGTGTGTCCTACAGTATACAGACACCTTTAAATCCCTTGTCTACCAAGCATACGAAGGTAGTGTTGATTTGTTTGATAATCTGCAAATGCGTGCTATGCAACTGAACCGTCTGCAAGCCAGTCTTCTGGATTGTCACAAAGTAGCTAACAAATCCTGCAATGAACAATTGCAGACTAACACTGAAATACAATGTATGCATGATACGCCTGTTCTGTTTCTGAAGCAACAAGCGGATGACATTTCAAAATTACCCACCAATCAGAAGGACTCTGCAATAACTACACTTCCTATTGGCCACATTTTCAAATTTTCTATTCAGATCTCCAAAAGTCGCGCATTTCCGCAGTGTTCGCGGTAACTATTTTGAAACCAGGGCAGCATATCGGGAGAAAAGTGCGTGAAACAGCTACGAAACGGATCGATAATCACATTTTCGGAATCCTTAGCATCCAATCAACTCATTCTATGGGTAAATAGACGCGCAGTTCAATTATTTGTTCAGTTTACCAGAAAAACTGCAAAGAAGTAGTAAAAAAATCCAGACCGGCGGAACATTTCGGTTAGGCGCACTACACACAGTGATCCCAGCCTGTCGTCTTGCACACCGCTGAATGCGCACGGACATGGGCCATCGTTTGCTGGCACACCCATTGTCCTAAGTGCTCATACAAAAGAGTTATGTGCCGAAAACCCAGTAAAATCGATGATAAAAAGTGGACAAATTCCAAAAATGCAAAAGACCTCAGAAGAAAATTTTATGCTGGGAGGCCATGCTCTATACCGATCGAAAGCTCTCAGTCTGCTCTACAAATCGTATTCAAGACATGTTGAAATTTCGTCCTCATTTCTCCGAAATTCGCGCATTTCTGTAGTGTTTGTGGTGACTGTTTTTAGGCCAGGGCAGCATATCAGGGTAAAAGTGCGTGAAACAGCTACGAAACGGAACGATAGTCACATTTTCGGAATCCTTAGCATCCAACCAATCATTCTATGGATAAATCGACGTGCAGTGTTCAAACATTAGTTCAGCCTACCAGAAAAACTGCCAAGAAGTAGTTGAAAAAGCCAGACGGCCGGATCATTTCGGCCAGGTGCACCCCGCCCAGTGACCGCAGCCTGTCCTGTTGCACACCGCCGAATGCGCACGAACGTGGGCCATCGTTTCGTGGCACACCCATTGCCCTACATGCTCATACAAAAGAGTTATGTGCCGAATAACCCGTAAAATCGATGATAAAAACCGGACAAATTCCAAAAATGCAAAAGACCTCAGAAGAAAATTTTATGCTGGGAGGTCATGCACTATACCGATCGAAAGCTCTCAGTCCGCTCTACAAATCGTATTCAAGACATGTTGAAATTTCCTCCTCAGTTCTTCGAAATTGGCATGTTTTTCTGGAGCTATAATTGAGGGTTGCTGACCAATGCACAGTTGCTGGGCAAAAAGAGGCATAAAACAGGTACGAAACGGAAGTGTGAGTACAGTTTCGGAATCCTGAGATTGTTAGCTATCGTTTGGTGCGTGAGCCGCCGCGATTCGAGCAAGTATATGGGCGACAGGTGTCAAAACCTGTCGAAAAATCAGTCAGAAAATGCACCATTTTCGACCCAATTTTTGAATGGTCGCCGTTCTGGCGCATGAGCCCGCAGAACAATGCGGCTTGCACGGCTGGATTGCCCACGCAATTATCTGTGCAATGCGCCATTAGCTGGCCCTCTAGCTTGAAGGGTGCCAGAACGGAGCGCACGTTTGTCAGGTGTTGCATCGGCGCAAATTTTTGTAATCAGTAAAATTTGAATTTCGCGCCAACCAATAGAGGTAGAAAGACCGGAGTTATTGTGTTTGAAAGCTCGCCGCAAACCACGTCGAATGCTGGGAGGCCCATTCCTGTGCCCCTTTTCTCTCAAAAGTTATAGGCGCTTGACGAAGTGGCGCCCATCATATTTTGGAAAAGTCCGTCGTGCGACGCCCCTTTTATTCCTTTATTTTCCCCTTGGGTATTTGTCTATTTTTGCGGTGTCTTTCGAAAGATGTTTTTTACATTGCAATTTTTGAAAATTAAACAATTCTGGGTTAATTTTTAGCAGTTAACTATACTGTTTATTTAACAGTTAACGATTTGTGGACTCAATCAAAAGTCATTTTTGACTGACAGCATATACAGGGTGTGCCAAAAAAACAACCCAGCAGATTTCTCGCTGTAGCAGAATACATAACCGCAAATTTCAAGCGATTTGAATGAATCCTTTTTTAAATGAAAGATAAATAAATTCTTAAAAGATTGCTGAAATTTTCATTAATGTATTCTGCTTAGTTCCTGAGATATTGGCTCTCAAAATCAAAACAGTGATTTTGGCAGTGAACAAGAGGGATTTTTATATTATTCTGCACTTCGTAATAAAACGGATTCCTGCTACTGCTAAGGGTAGGGATGGCCAAAGCACGTGCGCGCGGCGCGGAATAGAAAATACAAAAACACAGCCAAAAAGTGGTCCAAAATGGTTTTTGCAACTTCAAGCGCAAATGCTTTTTTGTGTTCCGTTATTGATAGGAGGATGTGATGTATTTATATGAAACAGAGTGTGAGCTATCGAATAAGATGCATACTGAATCATAATTCGGCCGTTAAAGAGCATTTTTCTCTCGAAGACTGAATTCGTCGTTTTTCAATGTCTATTTTCTGCTAAAAGGAGACTTGATTCAAATTTTGTTCAACCGGTTTTAAAATCACCGCAACTCGTTACCTATATAGCACTGCTTTTTTTCTTTCCGCACTTTGGCATGGTCCCCACAAATTTGATTCTTCCTTAACTACTGAAAATCGGCTTTTTTGTGGATTTTTTTCATGTTTCTCGTTCTTGTGAAAAAACGACGAATTCGGCGAAAGATGTTCAATCGGTTCCGTATACAGTAGACTTCAGGCTTTCGACTGATATAAGAATTGGCTCTCTGCTTTTGTCGTTAACCCCACAAACGGTGTTGAAGTTTCTGCAACCCTTAATTTTTGCCATTTCTGGCTTTTATTGTACCCAACAATTCCAACCATACTTTTTCGCATTAATTTAGCTGTGCGACGAATATTCACATCTTTATAGTAGATTTTAAACAATCAATTTGGTTGCACCTTCGTAACTCGCGCCATTGAAAATCAGCCACCGCTGGGACGGCGACCAAGTTATAAACACTAATTTACGCGATTTAACCCACGCGGCTGTTTTGAACCCGCATTTCTCCAATTCTTCATGAAATTAAGTGCGGTTTTTTGCGTAAATAATCGCATCAGGTCATGCTTTGCCGTTTTAGCATAAATTTTTGCTTGTAGCGCGAGTTATTCAAATCTGTCGCCCATAAATAAAATGGTACCAAGTGCGCCATACAAAAGTTCTTCGCAGACGAATGATTTTAGATCGCATTTTTCTAATTTTTCATGGAATCAAGTGCGGTTTTTTGCGTATATTATCGCATCCGGTCATGTTATCGGCGGTTTTAGCATAATTGTTTTGCTGTAGCGTGAATTTTTGAAAACCATTGGCCATACCTACTAAGGGCTATTGGAGGCTTTACAGGTGACACAGAAACTCGGTTTACTTCAACACTAAAGTATCATTAGCCCCAGCAGTAGGAATCTGCTTTATTATGAAATGCAACGGAATCGCTCTTGTTCTTTGCCAAAATCTGTTTCGACTTAGAAGGCAAATATCTCAAGAACTAAACTGTGAATCTCAATAAAAATTGCACCAATCTTTGAAGAATTTATCAGTCTTTCATTCAAAAAAGGGTTCATTCAAATCGGTTCAGATTCATGGTTGCAAAAGTAAAAAATCTGCTGGGTTGTTCTTTATCACTCTTGTTCATTGCCAAAATCTCTGTTTTGACTTTGAGGAAAAATATCTCAGGAACTAAGAAGGCTATCTTATTAAGCGGTACATCAATCTTTCAAGGATTTATTTACCTTTCATTTAAAAAAGGATTCATTTAAATCGGTTGAAATTTGCGGTTGCTACAGCAAAAACTCTGCTGGGTTGTTTTTTTTTGGCACACCCTGTATATCGCTTAAAATGTCAATTGTACATGTACTCTGTCTCAAAAAGTAGTCAAAGTAGTCAAACCGGTGGTCATAGTAGTCGAATGGTTTGACTACGATATAGTCAAATTTGACTACTCTGGTATTGTACTCAAACGAGTGGTAGTCATAGTCATAGTCAAATGGAAATTTTGGTATTGTAACAACACTTAGCCCTACTGTGGTTTGGTATTGAATTTTCAGAGTGTATGTGTATAGATTGATGCAATTCAGAAGGGCATAACTCGAAGCTATAGAAGGCTAGCAGGCTAGAACTTGGCCAAAACAAATTCTTAACAAATAATAACAATCGCGACGAAAATCTTTTCATTCAATTGAAAATTGACAGAATGGCGGCGGTTTGAATTTAAGCCAAATGGCTATTTTAGAACTCAACCCTATCTGTTAGTAAAAGGCGAAAGGTCGATGCGGCTGACCGCCTGTTGAACAGCTTTTAAAGACTGTGAGTGAACGATTTCATTGGTGAGGTGAATTGAGCATTAACAAGTGAAATTCTGTGATTTACTTATGGTTGCCTTGAAACTTGGCTTTGCACAATGCTTCTTTGCAATATAGCAGATGGAGAAATAATGGTCTGGGCTCAAGTTAAAATGTTACACTAAGTATGTTACCTGCCCAGGCCGGGCCGAGGGTGAAGGCAAAAGGTGTGGAGAGTACAAAAAAACATATAGAATTCTTATAAAAAATATGAATGATTAGCATACATGTAACAGGTCATCCGCCGATGGGGGGAGGGGGGTTGGGGGGGTCTGAGCCAAAAATTTGGAGGAGGGGGGTGGGCACTAAAAAAGGCTCAAAAATCGAGAAAAATCGCAATTTTTTGGCTAAAAATTGCCAAAAATCGCTAATTTGGGCTGAAATACAGCTAAAAAGTGTTGTTTTGCAGGCGATTTTGGCAATTTTTGTGGGTGGAAGTGTAAAAAATTCCAAAAATTTGCTCGAAAATTTACTTGCCAGAAAAATCGGAGGGGGGGGGGTCGGTGAAATCGTCTCGGGGGGGTCCCCATCTGGGGGGTCTGGCCTAAGTCGGGTGGGGGGGGGCGACCCCCCCAGACCCCCCTGTTACATGTATGATGATTAGTATACTTGAAGAAGGCTACCGGAGTTTTCCACTAACAAGACCTGGTCCTATAACTGGAAAATGCCCAAATTTATGGTCACTTTTTGGCGCCCTTTTGAAGACCATGGTCTTATAACTGGAAAATGTTACTTCACTGCAAAAACGGAGTTTTGGCCAAAAAACGAGTTGTTCTTCACATAGATGGCTGTTCCAGAATTCGCTGACTATTTTACGCTTGATTTGTAAAAGTTTCTTCGAAATTTTACAAAGAATTGTAGTGTTGAAGCTAGTACGTACTGTATTGTTTGTGTTGAAAACAAAGACCAGAATAGAATATCATGTTTTACATTCGAATGTACTTTTGCCCTTGTTTTCTAACGATAGACAGCTTTTGTTCACTTTAAAAACAGTTACTTGTGTGTTGAAATTGGCCAATTTAACTGAGACCAAGGTCTTTTAACTGAAAAATTGATGTCGATGAACCCAGTTTTCTGACCACCTATTAGAAGACCATGGTCTTATAACAGTCAGGGAAATAACAACATATATGGTATCAGTACACATATATGGAAACGGTACCATATATGGTACCGGTTCACCTTCAAGTGGTACCATATATGGTACCACTTCCTTATATGGTACCAGTACGAGGCCTCAGGTGGTACCATATATCCTTCGATCGAGGCCTCAGGTGGTACCATATATGGTACCGGTACCATATATGGAAACGGTACCATATATGGAACCGGTACCATATATGGTAACAGGTACCATATATGGTACCCCTTCGATCAAATCATAAGGGGTACCATATATGGTACCCTTTCGATCGAGGCCTCAGACTTACATGTAACAGGGGGGTCTGCCCCCCCCCCACCCGACTTAGGCCAGACCCCCCCCGGATAGGGACCTCCCTCGAGACCGAGACGATTTTTCCGACCCCCCTCCGATTTTTCTGGCAAGTAATTTTTGAGCAAATTTTTGCGATTTTTTGCAATTTCAGACACAAAAATTACCAAAATCGCCGGTAAAACAGCATTTTCTAGCTGTATTTCAGCCCAAATTAGCGATTTTTGGCCCAAAAATTGCGATTTTTTTCCATTTTTGAGCGTTTTTTAGTGCCGGACCCGCTTCCCAAAATTTTGGCTCAGACCCCCCTGGCCGGCGCCAGACCCCCAACTCCCCCTCCCCCGTTCGGCTGATGATCTGTTACATGTATGGCCTGAGGTGGTACCATATGGTACCACCTGAGGCCTCGATCGAAAGGGTACCATATATGGTACCGGTACCATATATGGTACCGTTTCCATATATGGTACCGTTTCCATATATGGTACCGGTACCATATATGGTACCACCTGAGGCCTCGATCGAAAGGGTCCCATATATGGTACCGGTACCATATATGGTACCGTTTCCAAATATGGTACCGTTTCCAGATAGGTTAACGGTTCAATATATGGTACCACCTGAGGCCTCGATCGAAGGGGTACCATATATGGTACCGGTACCATATATGGTACCGTTTCCATATATGGTACCGTTTCCATATATGGTACCGGTACCATATATGGTACCACCTGAGGCCTCGATCGAAAGGGTACCATATATGGTACCGGTACCATATATGGTACCCCTTATGTTTGGTTCGAAGTGGGACCATATATGGTACCTGTTACCATATATGGTACCGGTTCCATATATGGTGCCGTTTCCATGTATGGTACCGGTACCATATATGGTACCACCTGAGGCCTCGATCGAAGGGGTACCATATATGGTACCGGTTCCATATATGGTACCAGTACCATATAAGGAAGTGGTACCATATATGGTACCACTTGAAGGTGTACCGGTACCATATATGGTACCGTTTCCATATATGTGTACTGATACCATATATGTTGTTATTTCCCTGACTGTATAACTGGAAACAAAAACCTACAAAAAAAATGAAAAAAAATGATCACATTTCTTTTTACTGCCATTTCCGCAAATGTTGACCAAATAGGCTGAAATTTGGACTGTAGGTGCCAAAATTCGGGGAATTTTTTGTGTTAAAGTTTGGTGCACTAGGCTTGACTCATTCCCGAGAAATTTCAAAAAAAGTGAAATTTGTTAAATCAATTGTGAAAGCCGGTCAGCGAAAAAATGATCACATTTCTTTTCACTGCCATTTCCGTAAATTTTGACCAAATAGGCTGAAATTTGGATCATAGATGCCAAAATTCGGGGAATTTTATGCGTTAAAGTTTGGTGCACTAGGCTTGACTAATTCTCGAGAAATTTCAAAAAAAGTGAAATTTGGTAATTTCAATTTTACATGGATTGGTGGATGTTCCCGCTGAGGCCATTTTTGCTTATGCTCATAATACGTCTACCCGAGGTCACATGTACAAATTGTACTTGCCTAAAGCCAGATTAGATTTGCGAAAACACTTCTTTGCTGTGAGAGTTATTTCAATCTGGAATAGTTTACCTAATGGCATAGTAGAAAGTAGGTCCGCACGCAGCTTTCGTAAAGCTCTAGATAATTACGACTTAACACCTCATTTGAAGGGTAGGGCATTGGTAGCCGTTTAGCGGCCCAGCCCGCTCTGTGTTGCAGTCCGGTTTGTTGGGCGTATACTGTATTTCATTTGCTAACAATAAACTTAAACCCAAACTTAAACTAGTGTTGTTACAATACCAAAATATCCGTTTGACTATGACTATGACTACCACTCGTTTGAGTACAATACCAAGGTAGTCAAATTTGACTATATTGTAGTCAAACCGTTTGACTACCATGGCCACAGGTTTGACTACTTTGACTACTTTTTGAGACGTGGCAAAATTGACGTTTTCAGCGATTTATAAGCTTCAGTCACCAAGTGTCAGTGAAAAATGACTTGGACTTTACTTTGAAATAAACAGTATAGTTAACTGCTACAAATTTACCCAGAATTGTTTAATTTTCAAAATTTTCAATGTAAAAAGCATCTTTCTGAAAGACAGCGCAAAAATAGGCAAATACCCGGTTAGTTTGGTGTAAAATCAAAGTAGTTTTTGATTTTTATCTTGTTCTTCTTTGCTCCATAAGAGAGGTATTGTATTATATGTCATAATTTTCACCCTGACCAAACTGTTTAATTTGCCTTGCAGAGATTTGCTGACTGACAAGACAACCCATACATATAACAGGTCAAACGCCGAAGGGGGATGGGGATCGCCAAAAATCGCTAATTTGGGCTGAGATACAGCTAAAAAATCCTGTTTTGCAGGCGATTTTGCCATTTTTTGTGTCTGAAATCGTAAAAAATCACTAAAATTTGCTCAAAAAATTACCTGCCAGAAAAATCGGAGGGGGCTCAGGAAAATCGTCTCGGGTGGGGGCAGACCCCCTGTTACATGTATGCTGCTGACAGCAGTTATCAGTTCACAGTTTGTAGAGAAAAGGGTTGTTTGTCTTCAAAAGAGCTAAAAATGAAACGAATTTATATAATATTTAGTTGCGAAATGTGGAAAATATGCTTGAAAAGCCGCTGCTTATAATAAAATGTAGTCATAGTCAAACGGTTTGACTACCTGGTCTTCGTTTGACTACGTATTACTGTTATTTTAATAGTGAAATTTTATTTTAATTTAATATTAATATAATAGAACTAGCCGATTTTAATTTTAATTTAATATTAATATAATAGTCCCCTGTTAGTTTTAATTTAGATTTAATATTAATACTATTAAATAACAATTTTAATAGTATTTTAATAGCATTTTAATAGTAGATTCTAAAATGAACTTAAAAAGTTTTGGACACACTTTAGCGAATTGGTGAAACAACATCGTTGGCTTGAAATTGCTAGTGTAAGTTGAAAATTTAATCAGAGATCCAACTTAGAAGCATTTTTCTCTGTAAATTCATGACCATTCTTTTTAAAATGACTTTGTCTGAACATGGTTTCAAGCATACATGTAACAGAGGAGTCTGGGGGTCTGCCCCCCACTTGAGTTAGGCCGGCCGGATGGGGACCCCTTCCTCGAGACGACTTTTCCAACCTCATTCCGATTTTTCTGGCAAGTAATTTTTTGAGCAAATTTTTGCGATTTTTTGCAATTTCAGACACAAAAATTGCCAAAATCGCCTGTAAAACAGCACTTTTTAGCTGTATTTCAGCCCAAATTAGCGGTTCTTGACGAAAAATTGCGATTTTTTACGATTTTTGAGCGTTTTTTAGTGCCCAACCCCCTCGCAAAATTTGGGCTCAGACCCCCCGGCCGGCGCTAGACCCACCAACACCGTCCCCCTTCCGCAGAATGACCTGTTAAGATATTCGAAATTGCATTCGAACAGAACCTAGGCATTAAAATTTGAAAGAAAATATTGATGCATAGTTATAGAGACATTTTGACAAGAAAAGTACATAGGTTATTGAGTAGATTAAGGTCCCTTTGTCATTCATGCCTATTACAGAGAAAAGTTCCTCAGTTTCCAAGATTCGAGGTTCAGAGGGCTGTCAGACACCTTCAATTTTGATCATTTTCTGAGGTAAAATTCTGATTTAAATTCTGGTATTGTAGGTAACCCCTTCATTGTCAAACAAGGTCAAACTATTAAAATGCTATTAAAATACTATTAAAAATAAATTTTAATATTCAGCCCCTCTTTGTATTTTTAATTTAATTTAATATAATAGTAGGCCCTCTATTTTAATATTAATATAGATTTAATACTATTAAAATGGCACTATTAATAATAGTTTTATTTTAATATTAATATATTAAAATAACAGTACTACGTATTTATGGTAACGAAGGTAGTCAAACTTTGACTTTGACTACCTGTCTGTTTGACTGCGATATCACAAAAAGTATTAACTATGACTTTGACTTTGACTATAGTCATAACAACACTACTGGTGACACACACGCTCGTTACTACACCAGTAAAGTTTAATTAACTAGTGTTGTTATGACTACTAGTCAAAGTCAAAGTGATAGTTAATACTTTTTTGATATTGCAGTCAAACGGACAGGTAGTCAAAGTCATACCTTCGTTACCATAAATACGTAGTCAAACGAAAACCAAGTAGTCAAACCGTTTGACTATGACTACATTTTCTTATGAGCAGCAGGCTTTTCAAGCAGTGTTGTGCCTAGCTCGAATTTCTAAAACTCGGTAAGTATTCAGTAAGTAAATCCAGATTTTTTGAAATTCAGTAAGTACGAGTAAGTACTGGGTTTTTCGAAGAAAACCCGGTAAGTACTCAGTAAAGAATTCAGTAAACTCGGTAAAAACTTCAAAATTCAGAAATATACAATTTATCTGAAAATGTTTACCTGATAAAGCTTTTAGCTACTACAATCCTTTTTCAGTGCTGATTGATGAGTTTAAGATAATGTAGCTCGACTTTTCAGAAATTTAATCATGTTTTGTGTTATTTCACATTATTTATTGTGCTAATTGGCATGCATGGAAAGCCTTAAAATATGCGCATTATACATAGTGACTAGAGAGAGGATGTGGCTTTAGATGAAAATCTTGGCCAAATTGGTAGGTGAAGATTTGTTCTAATTTTCGCCATTTCCTCACAGTTCATCAGACTGATGCAAAAAACGTCAATCAACATATAGCTAATAGTAGTAGATATAGTTTCTACTTCTATGGCCTTCGCGCCTGATAGTCTGTTTGCAATTCTACCGCGCAAAGAAAGCTTAGGTTATGCAACAAGCAGTGAAAGAAAATTACAAAAAGTTCGCAAAAAATTGTGTGTTTTCTTCGTTAGCAGATCTATTAGCAAAAGAAAAACCGTATATTTTCTTGCACAGGTGCGTCGAGCTACGTACCTATTGCAGAAGCTTTTACTCAGTAAACAACTCAGTAAATTACCGAGTACCGAGTTTACCGAATTTTTTTCTAATTGAGTAATTCAAAATTGAAACTCGGTATTCAGTAAGTAAAATTAAGAAAAAATTTTACCGGTAAGTAAAAGTACTTACTGTAATTCAAAATAACTAAGTACCGAGTAACTTTTACTCAGTAAATTTACTGGGAACAACACTGTTTTCAAGCATATTTTCCACATTTTTATGGTTCGTAACTAAATATTTTATAAGTTTGTTTCATTTTTAGCTCTTTAGAAGACAACCAACCCTTTTCTCTAAACTGATACAAGGCGTTCTTGATGGAAGGCAAATTCCACAGTTTCGTCAGGGTGAAAATTGTGACATACATACAGTATGTACAATATCTCTCTTATGGAGCAAAGAAGAACACGAGAAAAATTAAGAACCACTTTGATTTTACACCAAACTAAAGTGGGTATTTGTCTATTTTTTCGGTGTCTTTCGAAAGATGTTTTTTACATTGAAATTTTTGAAAATTAAACAATTCTGGGTTAATTTTTAGCAGTGAACTATACTGTTTATTTAAAAGTTAACGATTTGTGGACTCAATCAAAGTCATTTTTGACTGACAGCATATATATCGCTTAAAATGTCAATTGTACTCTGTTTCATAAAGTAGTCAAAGTAGTCAAACCGGTGGTCATAGTAGTCGAATGGTTTGACTACGATATAGTCAAATTTGACTACTCTGGTATTGTACTCAAACGAGTGGTAGTCATAGTCATAGTCAAATGGAAATTTTGGTATTGAAACAACACTTAGCCCTACTGTGGTTTGGTATTGAATTTTCAGAGTGTATGTGTATAGATTGATGCAATTCAGAAGGGCATAACTCGAAGCTATAGAAGGCTAGCAGGCTAGAACTTGGCCAAAACAAATTCTTAACAAATAATAACAATCGCGACGAAAATCTTTTCATTCAATTGAAAATTGACAGAATGGCGGCGGTTTGAATTTAAGCCAAATGGCTATTTTAGAATTCAACCCTATCTGTTAGTAAAAGGCGAAAGGTCGATGCGACTGACCGCCTGTTGAACAGCTTTTAAAGACTGTGAGTGAACGATTTCATTGCTGAGGTGAAGTGAGTATTAACAAGTGAAATTCTGTGATTTACTTATGGTTGCCTTGAAACTTGGCTTTGCACAATGCTTCTTTGCAATATAGCAGATGGAGAAATAATGGGCTGGGCTCAAGTTAAAATGTTACATTAAGTATGTTACCTGCCCAGGCCGTGCCGAGGGTGAAGGTAAAAGGTGTGGAGACTGCAATAAAACATATAGAATTCTTATAAAAAATATGAATGATTAGTATACTTGAAGAAGGCTACCAGAGTTTTCCACTAACAAGACCTGGTCCTATAACTGGAAAATGCCCAAATTTATGGTCACTTTTTGGCGCCCTTTTGAAGACCATGGTCTTATAACTGGAAAATGTTATTTCACTGCAAAAACGGAGTTTTGGCCAAAAAATGAGTTGTTCTTCACATACATGGCTGTTCCAGAATTCGCTGACTATTTTACGCTTGATTTGTAAAAGTTTCTTCGAAATTTTTCAAAGAAATGTAGTGTTGAAGCTAGTAGGTACTGTATTGCGTTGAAAACAAAGACCAGAATATCATGTTTTACATTCGAATGTACTTCTGCCCTTGTTTTCTAACGATAGACAGCTTTTGTTCACTTTAAAAACAGTTACTTGTGTGTTAAAATTGGCTAATTTAACTGAGACCAAGGTCTTTTAACTGAAAAATTGATGTCGATGAATGAACCCAGTTTTCTGACCACCTATTAGAAGACCATGGTCTTATAACTGGAAACAAAAACCTACAAAAAAAATGAAAAAAAATGATCACATTTCTTTTTACTGCCATTTCCGCAAATGTTGACCAAATAGGCTGAAATTTGGACTGTAGGTGCCAAAATTCGGGGAATTTTTTGTGTTAAAGTTTGGTGCACTAGGCTTGACTCATTCCCGAGAAATTTCAAAAAAAGTGAAATTTGTTAAATCAATTGTGAAAGCCGGTCACCAGGGTGTCTCAAAAAATGATCACATTTCTTTTTACTGCCATTTCCGCAAATGTTGACCAGATAGGCTGAAATTTGGACTATAGGTGCCAAAATTCGGGGAATTTTTTGTGTTAAAGTTTGGTGCACTAGGCTTGACTCATTCCCGAGAAATTTCAAAAAAAGTGAAATTTGTTAAATCAATAGTGAAAGCCGGTCACCGAAAAAATGATCACATTTCTTTTCACTGCCATTTCCGTAAATTTTGACCAAATAGGCTGAAATTTGGATCATAGATGCCAAAATTCGGGGAATTTTATGCGTTAAAGTTTGGTGCACTAGGCTTGACTAATTCTCAAGAAATTTCAAAAAAAGTGAAATTTGGTAATTTCAATAGCGAAAGCCGGTCACCGAAAAAACGTTACATTACATTATCGCCTAAACTCTAACGATAGCGTTGGAGTTCATGCGTCAACTTTTTACACGCGAATTACCCTGAACTTCTGTGTTTACACTCCAAATTTCATCCAATTCCGACAAAAATTAGAAAAGATACAGGAAAAGGAAATGTTTCCATTTTTCGTGACCGGTTTCACAATTCAAATTACCAAATTTCACTTTTTTTGAAATTTCTCGGGAATGAGTCAAGCCTAGTGCACCAAACTTTAACACATAAAATTCCCCGAATTGTGCCACCTATGGTGCAAATTTCAGCCTATTTGGTCAAAATTTGCGGAAATGGCAGTAAAAAGAAATGTGATCATTTTTTTGAGACACCCTGTATTTACATTTTATACTAGAAAATAAAAGATACTCAACCTGATTTTTCGATACTTTTCGAAGTTCGAAGGTACTACAGGCAGTATTATTATAACACAGGTGAACTACTGTAAAAGGACATTGTAAGTACGTAGCGACGCCTCGTGATAAGTTTTGAGTGAAACCTTCCTTTTGGTTTCAGCATTCTCAACAAAAGACAAGAGGAAACTACTGTAGACGTAGAGTCGGCCACCAGTTTTCAAAATCAAAACTTACTGGATTTTTCCACCGGGTCCTATAACTGGAAAATGCCTAAATTTGGGGTCACATTTTTGCACCAGTTATAAGAGCCGGGTCTTGTAGGTGGAAAATCTATATTTTACAATTAAAACTCGATGTTCTGCATGAAAAGCATGAAATACACTGGTTTTGATCTTGGCAACAACTGACTGTACGTTTAAGTCTGAATAGCTCAGTTTTAAACAAGTTTTGAAAACTTAGGCAACTTAGAAGCTCCAATATGCTTACAGCAGCTATCTAAACCTATCAAATCTAGAATTTTACCAAGATTATGTAAGTTTTAGAACGATTCTTGAACGACCTGACTTCAAAAACTCCATATTCATTAGTTATCTTGTAAAAAATATACACGAAAACACACCATTTTGAGCTTGGACCCGGGTCTTATAATCGGAAACGAAAAACAGTTATAAGAAGACCCGGGTCTTATAA
>JASANB010004624.1:15000-19120 GCA_030248155.1 Sabatieria punctata | reverse complement strand
AATATACTGTAATCACTAGTAGCTAATCCAAGCACGATTCCGACAACGTCTGCAACCTAGCTCCGATAGGCATCTGACTTCCAGAGATGTTTTCGACGCATTTCGAAGACCGACTACGAGTGATTACCATAGAGGCGATGACCAAAATTGCGAAGATAAAAAAAGCGGCCGCCAGTCGGCGATATTTACCGCATAGGCGGCGTGCGGAACGTGCATAGGTGCACGCAGGTTTTCGAAAAGGAGAAACTCGCCATGGAGCGTCGAATCTATTGATGCTTCGCAACTAAGTCACTGATCAGAGTGGAATTCGGCTCTGAGTTACGTAGTCACGTACTCAGCGTCCCTTCGCTGATTTTTTCGTTCTGCGTCCCCACCGACCGTTTTTCTCGCTTGCCGCCAGTTGGCGCTTCGGTGGTGGCATCTAGCATTGGCCCAATGCAGTCCTAAATTTGTTTTTAAGCGCTAGTATGATACAATTAAAGTGCCAAATCGTACGGCAAACGTACAGCACGAAAGAATATATGTAACAGATCATCTGGCTGACTAGATGGCTAAATAATGAGATTCCTCGAAATATATGTATGCAGTATATAATAAAATGTGTCATTTTTCCGAAAAAAAAACTCTCGTGCTTGTTTTTTCCTAGTTTTTTCCGGTTTTTTTCCCGTTTTTTTTTCAAAAATTTGCGGAAAAAAACTCCAGCTTCAAGTTCTGAGCAATTCTAGCTTGGTTTACGATTCCTAACGCTTCTTAACGCCTTCCTGAGTCTTTTTCAGATTAGAAAACCTTTCTTACATAGATATAACCAGAAACAGGCATAAACTCAGTCTGATAGGTCCATCAATAAAACGACATATGTAAATTTTCACAAGAAGTTTTACCTTTTTGTTTAAAATTGCTGAATTTGGTTTTTTCTGTTGTTTTCTATGCACAGTTTGGGTTAGTCTTATGTATTATACACGCAAGGTCATTAAATGAAAAATGACATAAATTTGCTATTTTTAGCTTGAGTTTTTTCTACGATTTATGTTTTTTTTTCCGACCCTAAGGAAAAAAACCGGTTTTTTTTTCGGAAAAAAACACCGGAAAAACACACACCTTACAACCCTGATATGTATATAGACAAAGTAGGTTTAAATGTATAGAATATGCATATATGCAAACAAAAATTGAATTATTGTATATTTTTTGCATATTTGTATATTTTAATAAAAATTGCAGAATTTTATTGCTAAAAACTGATTAATGGTCAAAATTCACTATGCAAGTTATTGCTGAATGCCACTAAACTATTCTAGAATTGAGAAAAGAGTAAATATAGGGGGCACAAATGCAGAAACAAAACAGTAAAACCTACATACTCAGTTTTACTACTGTACTTCAAGTGTAATAATAAGAAAATTGGCGCAACATTGATTAGAAACATTTTTAAACACTGTCAAGAAACGTAAGAAGCAAATCAGATTTCTGATAAATATATCTAAAATGTTTCAATTTCATGAAAAAATCGAAAAAGAAACAGGAAATTTGCAAATCCGAGGGGTACAACCGGCTGATGGGTGGTTGAGGATCGTAACAAAAAAACTCCGATTTTTTTCACTAAAATCAAGGTCGTTAAAATTGTCATTAAAATAAGCTATTCTGTCTCGGAGCTCATTTATGCCTAATTTTGGCATCCTTTTAATCAATCTTCAACAGCAAATTCTTCCGAAAATTCCTTAGGGTGGGGAAATTATTGTACAGAGGGGGTCAAGCTTTTCAATGAAGGGCTTCAGAGGGCCACTACCTTTGTGCGATTCTTCGCGTAATGGATATCAGATCGCTTTGCATCAGTGCTTGACTTATCCCTTCGAAATACCGGTACGCGTATACGCGTACCGAACCTATCGCCGAACCTATCAGAAATAGACACGAGCAAGTGGGGGTGATTTTTTTGGTTCAGGTAGAAAATTTGGCAAAGATAAAAAAGACGACACATAAAGGTACGCGTTTAAAGGTTCTGTTCACTAAATTCCGACTTTCGTGCTTAGAACCGTTCTGAACCATTATCCGAATTCCGATCTTTTCTAGGCGAACCGATAAAGGTGCATCTGCTATTTTTTTATGAACCTACAGGGGTGCAAAAGTTTAAACGCACCCGTCAGGTACAAGAAAAGTGACTTTTCACTTGTTTGTCGAAGGTAATTGGCAAGTGTTATACACCGTTGCATAGCTTGAGATGTTGCGAAGAACTTGGCGCAGACTGCACTGCAATGCGTTGCTTTATCGTAAAGTTATAGCCAGTCGGCCGGACTGTCAGAAAAAGGGTTAGCAAAGTTTAAACGCACTTTAAAAATCCCACAAAATCCGACTAAGATCTTTCAAACAAAAGTTGTATGAACAGCTAAATAGTAAATAATAAATAAACAAGACAAGTTTGATGCTTTGCCATGACTCAGTTAGCCCTGTTTTGCTCGTTGTCCAATTGGCATGCAGAAGATTGAACCTGCTATGGTGCCTTGTATCAACGCGATCTCTAGCACCAGAGTGCCAGTAGCACCTTGACAGATCAAACTTACTAACATCTGGTGTATGTTAGAAAGTCTGACATGCATGAATTTCATGCTTTTTAGAAGTTACAAGTCATAAACCTTGGTAATTATGAGCTCAAACCAGATAATTATAGTGAATCTGCTAGGTAATGGCCACATTGTTATGGTTTATGAGGTGCATATCTGACTCAGCTGCCTGGTTTTAAGAAAAATAGGATGAGCAAAGACAGCAGAAGCCCTAAGAGGCCAGAGAAGCTGAACACAGTAAAATTGGAGCCTTTAGTATCATAGTCAAACATGAGTGAGCCAAGATTCAGTGTACACCAATCGCAGAAGCATTCACTGAAGCAGCCATAGGTCATCTTAATATGAACAGATGATGGAATACCATATCCATGGGATCACACAATGCATTTCAGTTAAAAACGCAAGTTTTTGGAAGCAGGGATGATGTCTCCTGGTCAAACTACCCTCACAGTTGCCGTCAGTTAATTATTGTGGATCATTACTGGATATTCAGTATGCTGGTTATAGTGCTGTTAACTGAGTAAGGTGCCTAAATGGCATGTTCTGGTATTTTTGCATAAGCGAAACAATAGTACATGTAATAACCATGTGAGTTAACCCATGTCTGTTGGTTGCAGTCGATTACAAACACTGAGAAGACCAGAATACTAAACCTGACTGTGACAGATGTGGAACAGTAATGATCTGTCAACCTTTATCTGATTAAGAAAATGTTCTGTTTTCGTGATTCTGTTATCATAAACACAGTTTGTTTAGCCTGATTAGCAGTCTCAATCTCTTACACATCCAGAGAACTTTGAGAGAGTTCAAAACCATTCTAATTGTAGACCTTGTGTACACAGACCAGACCAATTTCACCATGATGAGATGTGTTACGATAAATTGCGTTACAGTGCGACTGAATTATTCCAAAGCATCGAAGTTGTCCTGTTGTTCATTAATTAGTATTTAGGTATTCTTACAATCGTTGTTTGAAAGAAGTTTAGTCAGATTTTGTAGAATTTTGAAAGTGCGTTTAAACTTTTGCTAACCCTTTTTCTGACAGATTGACTTAGACCGGATATAACTTCACCATAACGCAACCCATTGCAGCGCAGATTGCACCACCTTTTCGGCAAGATCTCAAGCTGTGTAACGGTGTATAAGACTTACCGATTACCTCCAACAAATCAGCGAAAACTCAGTTTTTCTTGAAGAGGACAAGGTGCGTTTAAACTTTTGCACCCCACTGTATGTCATTGGTTTTTAGTAATCTAGGTTCGGCTCGTTGAGTCTTTAACCCGAACCAGACACTTTTCTCAAAAACGAACTTTATCAAATTTCCACCTTCTAAAAAGTTGAATCTTTAGCAAAAAAATTCTACTTTTGCAAATGTTACCAATTTTAAAACTGGCGCCGGTTTTAGTTGCTCGGCATTGTTGTACCCAGTCTCATCTGTTTGTTATTTTCGTGCATTCTGGCGCTACTGTATGTTTATCTTGTGCGGCTTCCGCTTGGTCGCAGATTAGATTTGTTAGCCAAACAGCGCCGCGACCAGTGGTTCAGGGATCCTAAATTGATCA
>JASANB010004624.1:0-10000 GCA_030248155.1 Sabatieria punctata | reverse complement strand
GCAGCCATAAACGGCAAGTAGCTATTTATTGAGGCACTCATATGCTAATTGAGCGCCCACCCAAATCGTAAAAATCTCAATCACAATGCTTACGGTAAAGCTAGCTTTGAAGCTAAGATATGCATTGGTGCGGGGGAAGCAAAACAAATTCAAATCAACCATCGTAAAGCTTGGGGTTGGAGCAATAACGGTCTGACTCGGTTTCGCCCCCAACTAGAGAAGGAAAGCTTTGGAATAATGTGAAGTGTAGGCTTGAGTTTGACATAACTGAAGCCAATCTGACTACCATACATACATGGCAAGATCATACTCATACATGTACTGGGGGTTCAGCCCCTTAGCTAGAAAGCCCAAACCCCCCTCATCCCCCGCCGACCCAAAAATACAGTACAATGACAATAGCGGTCCCTTCCAGTGTTGTTCCCAGTAAATTTACTGAGTAAAAGTTACTCGGTACTTAGTTATTTTGAATTAAAGTACTTTTACTTACCGGTAAAAATTTTTCTTAATTTTACTTACTGAATACCGAGTTTCAATTTTCAATTATTCAATTAGAAAAAAATTCGGTAAACTCGGTACTCGGTAATTTACTGAGTTGTTTACTGAGTAAAAGCCTCTGCAATAGGTAGCTTATTTGGTTCAGATTTTGACCCATTATTCTTATAAATTGGCGTGACCTTTGATATATCAGGTAACCATTTTCAGATAAATCATACATGTAACAGGTCATCCGCAGATGGGGGGAGGTGGGTTGGGGGGGGGGTAAGGCGCCGGCCGGGGGGGGGGTCTGAGCCAAAATTTTGGGGGAGGGGGGTGGGCACTAAAAAACGCTAAAAAATCGAAAAAATCTAATTTTTTTGGCTAAAAATTGCCAAAAATCGCTAATTTGGCCTGAAATACAGCTAAAAAGTGCTGTTTTGCAGGCGATTTTGGCAATTTTTGTGTGTGAAATTGTAAATAATTGCAAAAATTTGCTCGAAAATTTACTTGCCAGAAAAATCGGAGGGGGGGGGGGTCGGTGAAATCGTCTCGGGGGGGGGGGGGGGGTCCCCCACCGGGGGGGTCTGGCCTATTTCGGGTGGGGGGCAGACCCCCCTGTTACATGTATGAGATAAATTGTATATTTATGAATGTTGAAGGTTTTACCGAGTTTACTGAGTTGTTTACTGAGTACTTACTGGGTTTTTTTTGAAAAACCCAGTACTTACTCGTACTTACTGAATTTCAAAAAATCTGGATTTACTTACTGAATACTTCGAGTTTTAGAAATTTGAGCTAGGCACAACACTGTCCAGTACTAACAAACTTGCTCAAAAATTACTAATTTTAGCTTAAAATTCGCTTGAAAAGTCTTTGGAAACCGAATTTCCCGATTCCGCTGCTGACATTTAAGAGAAATCAGTGTTCTTGGAAACCATTTCTATCATTTTCGCTTGTTTTTAGCTCTAAAACGCTATTAGGCAGCTTAAAATAGCGATCTTTAGCCTCCTTACTGACAAAACGTGCTAGAAACCCATTTCCAGGCGTTGTGGAGGTTTTTGAAATTTTGTACCCCCTCTGGGCGAAACCCCCTCGACCACACACCTGACGAAAAAACCCTCCCCACGCCGGCCCGGACCTGTTACATACAGTATATGTATGTAACGATACATGTGCTGGGGTTATGCCCTAGCTAGCCAGACAGGCCTGAGGCAGTTTTTTAGCACTCGAACCGAAAATACACGTACTACATACACTGTGGTGGTTTAGGCCGCAAAGCCACTGTGCGCGACGTCGTGCGTTCATGCTCTCGGCGCGGCAAGTATCTTACCGCAAAAAGAGTTGGTGGTCGGCACAAAGCCCCACCCAGACAACGGAAAGCTTTGTTTGTTTGTTTATGAGTTCCACTGTCCTTTCGGACAGCTCAGGACACCCCTCGCTCTTTTCAGAGCCCTTCAATGGGGTAGCCCTGTCTACAAACAACCCTCCCCTTTGCTGCCATTCGGTGCAACGGCAACGCGGTTCGGTTCCCATTCACCTACTGGCCATCATCGGCTTTCGGCGGTCTGGGTTGGGCTTTACGTCGACTACTTCCAGTCGCTTCGACCGGTTTCGAACCCACAAACAACCGCTCTCACGGATGCCGGAGCCGCCTACAGATGGTTACAGCGAGTAGGTAAATGGGAACCGACTGGATCTGCCTAAGCACCGAAGCCACTCCACAAAGCATGCCGCGTTGGAGCAGAAGATTTACGTTGTCTGAAGTACTGTTGATTGGGTATACCGAACCCGTGGGCGGCAATTTGGAAAGATTTAAAATCACGCATTGGAGGGTTTGGGAGGTCCGTACAGATGCTTTACAACGTAACGAACGCACTATAGGTTTTACTGAGCAAAATAATTCACATTAGCAGCGTGAAGCCCAGTCATCAGATGACGCTTCTTCCTCAAGACCTTCTATCAACACTTCTTCGCCACTTCCGGCCCCTATTCCATTGTTGTCCTCATCAAGCCAAGCGCACACTCCTCGACCAGTCCCTTTGTGTCATCGTCGTTCAGGATGTCTTTCAGCCTTTCGTTTAGCTCCTCTGTTGGTGCTTGTTCCCCATTTTGCAGAATGCCGCAGACTCGAAAAGCTTTGCAAACCATCTGAGGCTGAAAAAGAATGTCTGTAAATATGTTCTGTTCGATGGTCCAAGAGTGCAGTTACCGTAGAGCGTCCATTGCATTTGACACCATATCAACAATGCACTGGTAGGAGGGCCTTTTGCGGTAGCCGGATGGTGTGTACTCGGGCGGGAAGTCACGCAGCCAACAGTTCCATTCGGTCTTGAGCAAAGCCTTGAATACCGCGTTGAGGGAGACCGTCAAAGCGGTTGAGCCATGCAGGTGGTTTTACCCGGGATAAGCACCATCTGAGATTTGTATTTTTGGGCAACGACATCCTCGCGTTTGTGGCTGCCGTACGAGTCCCACACCAGAAGCGACGGAGTGGAACTAAAGTAGGGACCGCGACGTGCGAACACCTGATCTAATACTGTTGTTTGGTATTGGATTTTCCGTTTGTGTATGTGTATGTGTATACACATTTACCTTCAAATGTGTATGGTAATTTGTGTATACACATTCAACAAAACAATGTGTATTTTTGTGTATATTTGTGTATGTGTATTGTACTGAAAATGCAAATTTTTTGGTTGATTTTCAGTCAGAAATGCTAGGAAAATCAAATCTCTCAATGTCTGCTGCTTCAGACCTTGCATAGCTTTGAAATCGAGTTACTTTGGCCATTTGAAGGCTTTATGAGGATATCTACTATTTCTTACTGCAGCAAAAACATCGAAATTTTACGTTTCTGTTCGAAATTTTATCGACTTTTGCTGATAAAATACACATACACAAAAATACACATTTTGAGTAGTGTTTGTGTATGGTAATGTGTATCGGAATTTTCAATGTGTATGTGTATGTGTATGTGTATATTTTTGTGTATGGTAAATGTGTATGTGTATACACAAACAACAGTAATCTAACCACAGTCTGGCTAGCGTGCTGTCCATGGAGCCACTCTTGCTTGCAGCAGCGATCAATTTATTGTTGGGAACGGCAACTGACGGCACCTTTTTCAACCCTCGGAAGATGATGAGAGCCGCAGCACACGCCCATCCAACGTAACACTCAAACACACTGTGTATCTTTGCTTCCTATAAATAACCCTTTGTTACACACCTGCTCCTACAGGAGTGGCGGCGGCCGCCCAAAACATCTCCGCTACCCCAAATCCGATCCCGATATTTGGGATCGGAAATAGGCCAATTTCGATTGTAACTATCGTTTTCCGATAATTGCGCGTTAAACTGATACGACTATCGGCGGTTTGTCCATTTTTTGCCATGCCCGCCAAAAGCCTATCGGTTTTAAGTAGTGTTTCCGAGTAAATTTATTTTGAAATTAAATAACTATTAAATTGCTTGATCAGACTTCAGAAGAAAATAACTTGCTATTTGCTTGGTACCTAAATTCTGAAATTAAATTTGATACAAATTTGTTATTTGATATGAATTAAATATAAATTAGCTAAAATCAATACTGAATTCCTGAGGAAACAGCTCAAAAACTGGGTCGTGTCAGTCCAAAATGAGTTGACCTTTCTTTAGTTGGTGACAAATGGTCTACAAATTAGCATTTAGTGAGTTAATATCTTTGCTATAAGCATGAATAAGGTCATCTTTGGACTGAACTTGTTGTTTTGTAGCGAAACTTTGGTTAATAAAGCTGCCAAATCAAGCAAATTTATATCAAATTCATATCAAATTTATATCAAATTTCTAGGCCAATTTTACGAAATTTAATATAATTTTAATTTGTTTGACAGTCATCGCGATAAATTTAATTTGTTAATAAATTGCTATTTACTTGGTGATTTTGGCCAAAACAATTTAATTTTGTTATTTAATTTTAATTTGATCGGGAACACTAGTTTTAAGATAGTTTTTACAGATAAATTATCGGCGACCGATACCGATTTGGCGGATTTCCGATACGATCTTTTGGGCGGTGTGTAACAAAAGGATAAAAACTCTAAAAAAATACATATGTTTTTCGTTTTAGATTTTACAGATTTGTTTTCAAATTTCAAGTCTTATACAAGGCAGGTGGAAAACTACGGCAATATGTTTTTTCCGTGTACTTCTAGTTGTTGCGAGATGACCACAGTAATAACTAAAAAGTCAAATTCCCCGGGCCTCCGCAATTTTTCCATCCAGTTCAATTTTTGACGTTTTGACAAATTTCACGTTTTGTATGAAAAATACCGATTTATGACCAATACAATGTACCTAAGTATTTTTAAAGTACCTACCGATACCCATACTCAGGTATGAATATTGTAAAAATACCTAGCCATACCCATCGTACATGTAACACGTCACCCACCGAAGGGGAGGAGGGTTGGGCGGGCATATGGCACCGCACCGGCCGGGGGGGTCTGAACTCAAATTCTAGGGAGGGGGTTGGGCACTAAAAACGCTCAAAAATAGCAACATTTTTGCTAAAAATAGTAAAAAATCGCTAATTTGATCTCAAATACAGCTAAAAAAGTGCTGTTTTACAGGCGAATTTGGCAATTTTTGTGTCTGAAATTGCTTTACTCGCAAAAATTTGCTCAAAAAATTTCTTGCGGAAAAATCATCTCTGTGGGTGCCATCGGGTGGTGGTTAGGCCTAAGTTTTACGCGAATGCAAACTTGACTTTGCAGGAAACTGACAGTTTAATTAAAGATTTATTCCACTGCAATCACATCAACTGTCCTATCTTGCCCTAAGCGAACCAAACTGGATCATCGCGTTCATAATGATATGTACGCGATTGAGGCCCCATATGTGCGAAATATCGTTTTTTCAATCGACTCCCTTTCAATCGCAATTTGGTCTCATCGTCTCTTCAATGTACAGTAGTAGTAGTAGTAGTAACTGAAAGGATAAAAAAAGTACAGAAATTAAGATAAATTGGTTGACAATTAGGGAGATTGGAAACTGGAGAACTATCACTCAATCATTATAGCTTACGCGCTTATAAGAGCTTTGGCTGCGATGCTGTGTAAACTGACCAGCAAACAAATCAAAAGAAACAGCTTGCCCATCTTTTGAAGAACCGATTGGGTTTACACCTCTGCTGAAATACAGTTCAGTTAGCAAGGCAGCATGCTGTCTGGGTTACCGTTACGGTTGGCAAAATATTGAATTTCAGGAATACATAACATATACATATACATATACAGTATAGATCAAAAAAAATGTCCCATCGCTTTTTCGGCCTTCACTCAAACGTTTCGTTCTCAGTCACTTCTTTACCGATTTGGCTCAAATTTTCAGCAAAAATTAACAACATGGTTGGCTAAATATTCTGCAAGTGTGGTGCCAAAATTCCGACTCATACTGGTTTTATGACCCGAAAACTAGGAATGAGGGTGGTCCACGCAATTTTAATTTTTATCGGTAATACAAGGAGTACAGGCCTGAAACTTGCAGGAATGATTGGTGTTGCTATTGGGCATAACATACTAAGCGGGCAGCCCTGTAGCTCAAAGGGCACTAAAATGGGGGAATTTCAAAAACATGACGAAATATGACTTTTCTTCGTAAAACCGGCAAAATGACGATTCTTGAGATTTTCAATTTTCAAAAAACGCTGCAGGGATGGTTACTATGGTGTGGAACAGAGCTTAAATATCAGGTTCATTTATTTGTCGAACTTCCTGCTACAATCTATGTTGATTAACAACAGATTCAGTGCTTTGATTGTAGGAGGTGCAGATTTCTTAACTATGGGATTTTCACTCATGTTTTTGAAATTCCCCCATTTTAGTGCCCTTTGAGCTACAGGGCTGCCCGCTTAGTATGTTATGCCCAATAGCAACACCAATCATTCCTGCAAGTTTCAGGACTGTACTCCTTGCATTACCGAAAAAAAATTAATTTGCGTGGACCACCCTCATTCCTAGTTTTCGGGTCATAAAACCAGTATGAGTCGGAATTTTGGCACTAAACTTGCAGAATATTTAGCCAACCATGTTGTTAATTTTTGCTGAAAATTTTAGCCAAATCGGTAAAGAAGTGACTGAGAACGAAACGTTTGAGTGAAGGCCGAAAAAGCGATGGGACAATTTTTTTGATCTATACTGTATGTACAGGGTGTGCCTAAAAAAAACAACCCAGCAGATTTTTTGCTGTAGCAACCGCAAATCGCAACCGATGTGAATGAATCTTTTTTTAAATAAAAGATAAATAAATTCTTGAAAGACCGATCAGTCGCTTATTAAGATAGCCTGCTTAGTTCCTGAGATATTTGCCCTCAAAGTCAAAACAGAGATTTTGGCAGTGAACAAGAGTGATAAACACAACTGAGCAGATTTTTTACTTTTGCAACCATGAATCTTAACCGATTTGAATGAATCCTTTTTTGAATGAAAGACTGATAAATTCTTCAAAGATTGGTGCAACTTTTATTGAGATTCACTGCTTAGTTCTTGAGATATTTGCCCTCAAAGTCGAAACAGATTTTGGCAAAGAACAAGAGTGATTCCGTTGCACTTCATAATAAAGCAGATTCTTACTGCTGGGGGCTAATGACACTTTACTGTTGAAGTGGACCGAGTTTATGTGTCACCAGTAAAGCCTCCAATAGGCCTCAGCAGTAGCAGGAATCGTTTTATTACGAAGTGCAGCGGAATAATAAAAACTCCCTCTTGTTCACTGCCAAAATCACAGTTTTGACTTGGAGAGTGAATATCTCAGGAACCAAGCAGAGTACATTAATAAACGTTACATCAATCTTTCAAGAATTTATTTATCTTTCATTTAAAAAAGGATTCGTTCAAATCGGTTGAGATTTGCGGTTGCTACAGCGAAAAATCTGCTGGGTTGTTTTTTTTGGCACACCCTGTATATGTTTTTCGAAGTCGAATACATATACATAATATCTATATGTATTTTTTCAAAAAATATGTACATAAAATACATATTATACATATTTTTTTCAAGGCCAGTTTTCAGTTGAAAAATGCTGCTAAAACAGTTGTTTGTGACTGAAACGAGAAAGGGTCTACGTTTGGACCTGACTGGCATGAAATTGATTCAGTATTTCAGTCAAATTAACAGTAATTTCCACAGTTAAATTCGGGACACTGGGAATTTTCGGCAGAGCGTCCGAGATGACGATATCAATGGTGAAATGGACCGTGCTACAGTGGGCAGGAATTGATAAAGTACCTAATATCAGGTATCAGGTACAGATATTTCTAAAATACCCAATCAGGTATCAGATACATTCACAAAAATACAAGTATGAGATACTAGGTATCAGCTATTTTGTCAAAAAACTTACAATCGGGATTTTGTCGTCACGAAACTACATAAAATACTAAAAACAAACTTTCAGAATTATTATAGTGGTGCAGAATCGCTTTACAAATCGATCTCTGGTGGTGTTTGATCTTCGCTAGTCAGAGTAAAACTTCTTGTAAAACCTTTTTACCCTCTACTCAGTAGCTTACGCAGGATTCTGCAAAGGAAGTGTAACCTCTTTTAAACTTCTTTCTCGTTTGGCCATGGCTAAACAGTGGGGAGAAAATTTTGAAAATTAACGTCCAAAAACTTTTAAAAAGCAATGTGAGTGCAAAATTTGCAGAAATTAGCGGTTTTTGGCCCAACCAGGGCGGGAAAGTTTCGAAAAATTAGCCTTTCAACATGCTTTTTTAATGAACAAATTGGCCTTACACTGCCATTTAATGCCGTTTGTTTGGACCTGATACCTGTACCTGTTTCAGGTCAAAAATAGCCAAAATCAGGTAGGTACAGTTCAAAAGTACCCGATCAGGTATCAGGTAGGTATCAGTTGGCTATTGCAAATCTACCTGATAATCAGGTACAGTACAGGTATACCTGATCCTCAGTAGATCGTCTGATTGAAACCTCAAATGCTGTTGAAATTGCAAAAAACGTCATATAAATCTCGACCTACTGCAGTGGGAAATAGAAAATTTTCTATTACTACTGCAGTAGTTTTCCCTCCACATCGGATCGGATGTACATGTACCTTTCTCGGCGGATTAGCAATCTGAGGCGGAGGAAGGCTGACGATAGGACAAATGCACAAAATATGAGTTGTGCGGCTATGCATGGGTTTTATAGCATCCATGTGGTATGGTGGAATGTTTGCCAGCTCGCCAAATTGCATTTCGTACAATTCCTAAGAATATGTGAGCTTACCATGTCAGCTGGTTGCTCGTTCGTATTTTCTTCCAGAAACGAATGACTGTCTGATTTGCATCTGATTCTATATTCTGTATTCTGTACTGTATGTGTCAAATATTTGTGTCAAAGCTGTCTGATAGACCAACTATACCGGGAGCCCTCTGGCATATGGGGCACCGGCGGCCGTCAGTCGGGAGCTGTCAGAATCAAGGCATCAACACGTCGGCCGCCCTCCTGGTGACCGGCGCCCAGCAGCATGGCTAGGAGTGGCTGGCAGTGAAAGAAGGGCAACGTCCGAGATGACGAATCACGGGGGTAGCGAAATAGACCACGAGTCTGATCGTAGGCCGTAAGGCCCGCAAATCGGATCAGATCGATGGGATGGGAAGAAAAGATCACATCGGATTGTAGTGGTAAGTAGTAAGCAACTTTTACGACTAAAGTTGCATCCAAAAATTATTGGAAAAAAATTTTTTTCGACCCACGAGATTAGACCACCAGCGTAAGATATAGCTGCTGTGAGACATAGGCCAAACGGGTTCTCACAATATCGGTTATTTACAAGTAGAGATGCAACCGGAAAAAATACCGGATGGATACCAAATAATTTTTCAGAAAACCGGATACCGGATAATTTAAGATCGTCAGATGTGTAGCCAACAGGAATCAAAGTTAGATCGAAATTTGTTTTTCTTTGAGAAAAAGTCGAATTTCTTCATTTTTCTTGCTATAACTGTTTTAGATGATTAAGTAAATAGTGAATCGTTATGCCGAAAGGGAAAACAAGTAACAATTTGGCTTTTTGCCGCTGAAAAGGAGGATGGACACTCTATTTGTAATGTTTGCGAAAGCGTTATCTCAAAAAGGAAACAATCAATGCACTACTAATACAGTCAGGCACATAACGCCGTTTATGGTGCCGACCCCATACATGGCGTTGGTACCAAACAGTACCCCTATGGGTAAACATCGGTTTTATCCGTCCCTCAGCGGCCGGCGCATTAGGCACATGCTCTGTCCTTAACGCGCGCGCGAGCGGCCGCTCGGCTGAGATTACAATACATTGCGGTCGGTCGGCGTTAACACAATAGGTTTATGCACAATACACATACCCAAAGCAAAAAGCATTGCACACATATATTGCAAGAAACATAGCGCACACATTGCAATAAGCCCAATTGATACTACCGATAAGCACTAAAACAATCATGAAACATGACATGACACCACTGTATAGCTGTTTCACAATGAACTCTGACCATGTCATT
>JASANB010004623.1:0-71103 GCA_030248155.1 Sabatieria punctata | reverse complement strand
ACGGAGGAAACCGGAATGGAGGAAAACGGAATGGAGGAAAACGGAATGGAGGAAACCGGAATGGAGGAAAACGGAATGGAGGAAACCGGAACGGAGGAAACCGGAACACGCCCCTGACCCCACCCACCAAAATCGCCGCGACCCCCCCCCAAACCGCCAGGCCCACCCCCAAATTTTCGATTTTGACTACCCCAACCCATTTTTCCGGCCCATGTATGCTTAGACTGAGTCTGCTTGAAAGCGTATATAAGATTGGAGTTAATGCTGTGTTTGTTTACCATTAAAAAGACCGTCTGGCCTATTTTCGCCTTTCCGAATAATTTCAAATGGCTAAAATTCTGTCAATTTTTTCAACGGAATGAAAAGATTTTTGGCACGATTATTATTAAGTGTCTACAGTTTTGTTTTGACCAAGTCTAGACTGTTAGCCTTCTGTAGCCGGGAGTCAGACATGGGCTAGCATTTCGGCTGATGGGGGGTAGAAATTTCAATTCCTGAGGGGGGGGCTGACGGGGGTAGGAGCGCCTGATGGGGGCTGAGGGGGTGATAAGCCAAAAAGTCCGATTTTTGGCGAAAATCAGGGCTTTTTGCCTTATTTTTCATTAAAATAAGTTAAAATTAGCTATTCTGAGCTCATTTACGCCTATTCCAGGCATATTTTTCTATACAAAATTCTTCCCAAAAATTCCTGATGGGGGGTAGCGGCCGGCTGATGGGGGGTAGATCAGAGCCTGATGGGGGGCCAACCTCCCTCAGCTCAGCCCCCCCCCACCCTTTGCTCATGTTGCCTATCCGAAATGAACTGACCCGAACTTTCAAAAATATTTTCATTCGGTTGAAAATGGACGGAATGGCGGCCATTTGAAATTACTCAGAAAACTGGGAAATAGGTCAGGGGCTGATTTCTACCCAACTAAACTGTACTTACTTGGTAGACAGCACGTGCCAGAGCAATCCGCGCTCTCTGTCCCCCACTCAGGGTGACTCCCTGTTCTGACACCATGGTCAGATCTCCTTGAGGCATACGCTAAATTACAGATACAGGGTACGCATGTAATTCACTCAGGCAGTTAACGCCATATAAGGTACGGTTATTTTATGGCGTTAGGTGCCTCACTGCAATAGGTGCGGGCCGGGCAAGGGTTAATCACCTCACGCATGAGACGCTTTTGAGTGTAACTATGAGACAAAACCTGAGAGGTTATTTTCAAAACGGTCAACTTTATTGTACCCCAAAGTCCAACTTAAAACCACTTTCGTTTCGTCTCAATCAGAAGCCATGGCTTGCATTGCAACCGAGAATGTGTAGGTATAGGTTGTAGTTTTTAGTAAAGCAAACTACAGTGGCACTAAACAACCATGCAATGAAGAAATTTTTACTAAATCTGCTATTTTCGGCAACGGAGAACACAAAAATTTCTACTATAAATCTCGCAATTGGAGGGTAGCGATTAGCCACCCAGCCGCAATTAGAGGAGGGGTTGGATAATTATTATGACCTATTACCATGGCGAGGGGGTCCGAAAATGGTCTAAAATGCCATTACGAAATTTTTGGACAGCCCCTATGGCTAGAAACCGAAATTTTATTGGGCCAAATTGGGTTTAGCAGCTAAAAAGCATAAAATGACAAAAGAGACTTCTAAAAACATTGGAAAGGCTAAATTTCCGTTACCAAAATCCATTTTTTAAGTAAGCCAAAAATAAATCATTTCTGAGCCAGTTTGTTAGTGCTGCAACCGCTACAGCACTTGGATTTTGGGGTCGAGGTACGTAAACAGAGGGTAACCTTAGAAAACGAGTGTACCTAACAAACATAACAGACCTCAATATCAGCCTCCAGAGCACAAGCAGCGACCACTTGGTGGTAAAAGAGCAGGTCGTAGGGTTTGCCGAACAAAATGTTCTCTCTCACTGTTCCCTGTCTGAGCCAGCTCTCCTGACAGAACAGTCCGAAGCCTTCGTTGGCCAACTGCCGCGAGACCAACAGTTGACCCGAGATTTTGTGCATCTCGCCCAATACAGCACTGATCACCGAAGACTTGCCGCTGCCTACTTGACCGATCAGCCCAACCAAACGGCCCTAATACAATCTCATAAAAGCAAGAAATACGAAGATTTAGCAATTCTGACTACTTTTGGTACGTTGATACGAATATCTGTCAGAGCCAGCTCCTTAGCTGAAAGATTCCACGAGAAAGTGGCGTCCAGAAATGAAAATGGGTAGCGGGGGTCTGAAAAAAGTATCTGTAATTTTTTCCAAATCACCCCTTAGGCGGCCTTTTTTTCATCTTACAGTGTAAGACAGTCAGGCACTTAACGCCGTTTTTGGTACCGACACCATATATATGGTGCCGGTACCATATATGATACCGGTACCTAGGGTAGTGGCACCATATATGGTACCGGCACCATTATGGTGCCCCCACGTTCGGCGACAGTGGTGGTACCATATATGGTACGGTACCATATGGTACCACTACCATATATGGTACGAAATCTGAACAGAGTGGTACCATATATGGCACCGGTACCGGTAACAATGCGAAGGTAAGGGTACCGTATATTATATGGTACCGGTACCTTATATGGCACCACCACAGACTAAGAACGTGGGGGTACCATATGGTACCACTACCTACGGTACCGGTACCATATAAATAGTACCGGCACCTTATATGGTGTCGGTACCATAAACGGCGTTAAGTGCCTGACTGTATGAAGTTAGTGAACAACACATACACAAGCCAACTCAGAAAGAACAGAGTGAAAGGCAAACAAAAATGTGTTAAAGTCATACATGTAGCTGGGGGGTCGGGGGGGGTCTGCCCCCACCCGACTTAGGCCAGACCCCCCGAGACGATTTCGCCGACCCCCCCCCCCCCTCCGATTTTTCTGGCAAGTAAATTTTTGAGCAAATTTTTGCAATTTTTTACAATTTCAGACACCAAAATTGCCAAAATCGCCTGCAAAACAGCACTTTTTAGCTGTATTTCAGCCCAAATTAGCGATTCTTGGCGATTTTTAGCCCAAAAATTGCGATTTTTTCGATTTTTGAGCGTTTTTTTGGCTCAGACCCCCCCGGCCGGCGCCAGACCCCCCCAACCCCCCTCGCCCCATCGGCGGACGACCTGTTACATGTATGGTTAAAGTACAGTGAGCTTGTGTTAATGGAAGCTGCAATGGGAAAGAAACAAACAGACTTTCCACAATGGTGTAGTCAGCATGTGTGTCCATCTCGGTCAGTTGCAGGAACTTCTGCACTCTCTTAACCGACACCCAAGCTTCGATCATTCCCATCAACACCCACGGGAACGCGTTCAGCGGCATTATCAGTATGTTAATTAGTGCCAGACTCGTAAACACCTAAAA
Source organism: Sabatieria punctata (assembly GCA_030248155.1). Lineage (NCBI taxonomy): Eukaryota > Metazoa > Nematoda > Chromadorea > Araeolaimida > Comesomatidae > Sabatieria > Sabatieria punctata. The sequence continues at coordinate 67,732 of JASANB010004623.1, read as the reverse complement.
CACACCTGTGCAATCAATTTGTGAGGAAAGTAGAGTCTGCCAACAATGCAAGAAAACCATCCCAATACTTGACACAGAGTTAACTTTTAGTTGATATGCGCGAATAAGTGCTTCCTAAAGCTAATCAAGGAGAAACTTTGACGATTTTTACGGTCCCACCTAATCGGTGTTGGGCAGGCATTAGGACACAAAACCCCTACTACCTAAAAAAACTCAGCGACTTTTAATGTCTGTTAGTCGAAAATTGCGATTTTAGTTCCTGCTCCTTCACCATATTTGGGGTCAGACCCAGTTCGACTCCAGAACCCCAACCCCTCCCCGTCGACAGATGACCTGCTATATGACAGTCAGGCACTTAACGCCGTTTATGGTACCGACACCATATAAGGTGCCGGTACCATATAATGGTACCGGTACCGAGGGTAGTGGTACCATATGGTACCACCACGTTCGGGGCCTGTGGTGGCACCATATGGAACCGGCACCATATATGGTACCCCTACCTTGAGGCCAATTTCGCACTTGATTTTCTGTCATTAAACTCAATTTTCTCGTAAACGCAAGCTGATAGGCAAACGTTCCACTAACCAAAATATAGAGCAATAATAGCTCTACGAAATTCTGCAATAAAATATGCCACTATAGGGGTTGCAAAAGGTTGCAAACTGAATTTATCGCTTACTAATCGAAATTCAGACTTAAAACATGCGTAACTTTTTCACCTTTCTTTCATTTAATTGTCATTGCCAACCGAGATCGGGCAGACATGTATAGTGGGGGGTCGGCGGAATCGGCCGATATGGTGTGCGTTGGACATCCCTATGGCCCCAAAGTGAAACCCTAAAACAGTTCTGCCCAACTCCCTCTGGGTACCCAGCAATGGCCATCCATGGTTCTCTCTGATGGGGTCATTTTCCATAGTAAAACGCCAAAACACCCCTAACGGAAATGGGCGTTTCTCAGGGGGGCGAGCAAACTCAGACCCGTGCTATGCAGCGTTCGAAAGACCACATCATGGGCTTTCAGAATCTGTAATAAAATTTATGGTGATTTTTGTTGGTTCAAAAATAATCGATCCCGAAGTATCGATTTATCACGATTTTATCAGTTTTCAGCAGCCAAATAAAATGGTTTGGCATGAAAATTTGATGAGCATACTAGGTTTTCTGACACGGCAAATTCAATGGCGTGATCCATTTGTGCATAGGATCATGTGATCAATCGATAGCCAGCAATGGCCATCCATGGTTCTCTCTGATGAGGGCCATTTTCCGTAGTAAAACTCCAAAACACCCCTCACGGAAATGAACGTTTCTCAGGGGGGCGAGCAAACTCAGACCCGTGCTATGCAGCGTTCGAAAGATCACATCATGGGCTTTCAGAATCTGTAATAAAATTTATGGTGATTTTTGTTGGTTCAAAAACAATCGACCCCGAAGTATCGATTTATCACGATTTTATCAGTTTTCAGCAGCCAAATAAAATGGTTTGGCATGAAAATTTGATGAGCATACTAGGTTTTCTGACACGGCAAATTCAATGGCGTGATCCATTTGTGCATAGGATCATGTGATCAATCGGTAATCAGTACTTGACCCATTATTGATTTTCCTGTTGTGCATCCAATACAACCACACAGACCAGATGTTAAGAGATTTCTGGCATGCTGATTTCGACTATGTTATCCATTAATAGCCATGATCTCTGTGTCAATCAATATCTGATATCGATCGGCTATAAATTATCGATTTTTTGTTACACAACCGATACACCCAGACCAGATGATAGAGTTTTTCTCGCATATAGTATGGTATGTATAGTACATTAGTTCAGTTATACAGCATCATGTAAGTGTGGATGTAATTTGAGTTGTTCTTGAAGTGTGACAACTGTCGGGTTCTCGCGCACTGAAAACAGTTGGTAAGGTACACACACAGAAATAAGCTATGTGTGGTAGTAGTTCTATTTCCTTCATCGCATCTAGTCGAAGCGAAAGGTCGTTTGCTTGCATACATTTGTAGTTATGGGCTCATTGACTGAAATCAAATGTAGTGAGTTGTGAAATCGGCATGCTAGAAAACCACTAACATTATTAGCCTGTGTAGTTGGAATATCTGCACAGCAAAAAATCGATAATCAATCGATATTGATTATCGAATTAAAACGCGTTGGTAGCTCTAGAACGATACCATGGTTGAAATTGGCATGCTAGAAAACCACTAACATTATTAACGTGTGTAGTTCGATCATTTGCACAGCAAAAATTCGATAATTGATCAAATATCGATTATCGATTGATCACGTGATCATACCTGTAAATTGATGTCGCGAATGAATTTGGCGTAGCAGAAAACCCCCAATTTGGTAATCCCATTTTCCTTCTTACCTGATTTAGTGAGGTGCTGAAAACTGATATAATCGTGATAAATCGATACTTCGGGATCGATTATTTTTGAAACAACAAAAATCACCATAAATTTTATTGCAGATTCTGAAAGCCCATTATGTGAGCTTTCGAACGCTGCATAGCACGGGTCTGATTTTGCTCGCCCCCCAGAGAAACGTTCATTTCCATGAGGGGTGTTTTGGAGTTTTACTACGGAAAATGGCCCTCATCAGAGAGAACCATGGATGGCCATTGCTGGCTATCGATTGATCGCATGATCCTATGCACAAATGGATCACGCCATTGAATTTGCCGTGTCAGAAAACCTAGTATGCTCATCAAATTTTCATGCCAAACCATTTTATTTGGCTGCTGAAAATTGATAAAATCGTGATAAATCGATACTTCGGGATCGATTATTTTTGAAACAACAAAAATCACCATAAATTTTATTATAGATTCTGAAAGCCCATGATGTGAGCTTTCGAACGCTGCATAGCACGGGTCTGAGTTTGCTCGCCCCCCTGAGAAACGTCCATTTCCGTTAGGGGTGTTTTGGCGTTTTACTATGGAAAATGGCCCCATCAGAGAGAACCATGGATGGCCATTGCTGGGTACCCAGAGGGAGTTGGGCGGAACTGTTTTAGGGTTTTACTTTGGGGCCATAGGGATGTCCAACGCACACCATATCGGCCGATTCCGCCGACCCCCCACTATACATGTCTGCCTGATGGCCGCCCGATCTCGGTTGACAATGACAATTAAAAATTGAGTTTAATGACAGAAAATCAAGTGCGAAATTGGCCCCAAGGTAGGGGTACCATATATGGTACCACCACAGTGCTCGAAGGTAAGGGTACCATATATGGTACCGGCACTAAATATGGTATCTCTTCGAATAAGCGGAGTAGTAGCATATATGGTACCGGCACCTTATATGGTGTCGGTACCATAAACGGCGTTAAGTGCCTGACTGTATGGGCGACTGGAATAAAAATGCGTAGGAGCACCTTAGCTGCAGTTAGCTGGTGGCCCATGAATGTGTAGGTGAGGAAAGTGAGAATAGCGATTACGACAGGAGCCGACGCCCACAAGTACACACAGATGGCATCCAGATACTTCCTGGCCTTCAGATACTCCAGCTCCTTCCCTCTGATGCTGTTTATTTTGTCGGCAAACTGCTCCTCCCAAGCAGACAACTTGACCACTCTGATGCCGAACAACAGCTCACTCATCGCTGTCACCCGCTTGTCCTTCCAGTGCATCATTTTCTGCGACAGACGCCCGATCTTGATCGTTATGTATTTGTTGACTGGAACCAGCACCACTGCCAAGCCCAGGCCAGTCAGAAAGGCCAGACCCACCTAAACTATGTACAGGGTGTGTCAAAAAAAAACAACCCAGCAGAGTTTTTGCTGTAACAACCGCAAATCTCAACCGATTTGAATGAATCCTGCTTTAAATGAAAGACGAATAAATTCTTGAAAGACTGGTGAAGGCCCTATTAAGATACGATGCTTATGGTTAGTTCCTGAGATATTTTCCTTAAAACTCAAAACAGAGATTTTGGCAGTGAACAAGAGCGATTCCGTTGCACTTCACAACAAAACGGATTCCTACTGCTGAGGGGCAACAAGACTTTTACAAATGAAGTAACCAAGCATGTGTGGCACCAGAAAAACCTTGTTACGTTAGCCCTGAGCAGTAGGAATCGGTTTTATTATGAAGTGCAACAGAATAATAAAAATCGCTCTTGTTCATTGCCAAAATCTGTTTTGAATTTGAGTGCAAATATCTCAGGAACTAATCATCGTATCTTAATAAAAGCTTCACCAATCTTTCAAGAATTAATTTATCTTTCATTTAAAATAGGACTCACTGAAATCGGTTGAGATTTGCGGCTGCTACAGTAAAAAATCTGCTGGGTTGTTTTAATCTCTGTTGTTCACTGCCAAAATCTCTGTTTTGATTTTTAAAACAATTATCTCAGGAACAAAGCAACGCATCTTAATAAAAGCTACACCAATCGTTCAAGAATTTATTTATCTTTCATTTAAAGCAGGATTCATTCAAATCGGTTGAGATTAGCGGTCGCTACAGCAAAAAATCTGCTGGGTTGTTTTTTTTGACGCGCCCTGTATATTCTATACGTACCTATTTTGTCCTTTCACAAAGCTGCTGCCTTTCCATCTGTCAATTTTGTTGTTTTGGCTTTGGTAGAGATGTGCATGAACAAAGCAGAAATTTTAGAAATCAAATAAAAATAAAGCAGAAAATAGAAATATGCGCCCGCCCTTTTCCTGTTTCAAAATGTAAATTTTCAAAGCTTAGCTGAATGCTAGCTTTTAATATGAAAATTCAAACAAAATTTTTAAAACTTTATTAGTCAGAAAAAGCAAAAACCGTCGGGCCGGACACCATTTCCAGCCTGATTTCTATGCCCGTCGGGCATGCCTCACCAGCGTGGCCGGGACGGGCCGAAAAAGGTGGCGTTGCACATCTCTAGCATAGAGGGCATACAAGGGCCGGGGCAAAGGAGTTTACCCCTCCCCTCGCCGGCCCATACCCCCTTCCGGAGAGAGAAAATTTTCGCTTATTTAAGGCAAAACAGGCGTTTTTTTGGACTTTTTTCGGGGACCCCCTGCGGATTTTTCCGGTCCATGTATACATAGGGGGGGTGTGGAGGTAGTCTAGGGGGTCCCACAAAACTCCAAAAAACGAAAATTTTCTCCTCCGTTGCGGGGGTGGCGTGAGGGGACCATGAACGACCGAGGGGGGAACTTTGACCTGCGAGGGGGTCCCCGGCCCATGTATGATCTCTAGCTGCTTGTTAGGTTGATTTTGCGGATTAATTTATTCCAAAGAAAACGGACTTTTACTAAAATGAGGGAAAAACTGAAAACGATTGGTAAAAATATTTTCTTGAAATATTACACAAAGGGAAGACACCAAATTTACCTCTCTGTACAGCAGATAGAGCGCAATGCCCAGCTGTACAGGCAAGCTCCAAAAGGCATGGAAGGAGGGACAGAAGTTGACCACTCTGTCAGTGTCAGTGGACATAAAGTTCAGCAACTGACCACCGGAAAAGTTGTGCTCGGCCAGATTAGCCTGACTGACCCTGAGCAACTTGCTGTAGAGGCAGGTGACCATGGCCGCTCTCACCTTCAGACCGACCCTGTTTACCCAATAATTGAAGTGCAACGAAGCTAAAGCGGCCACCAGAGCGGCCGCTGCCATTCCCAGCGCATAGAAATAGCCATTTTTGGCCGGTTCGTTCTTGTTCTGCATGAAGCTGACTAAATAATGGAGCAAAATCGGTCCGGCAAAGTTGAGATTATCGGCCAGGAACTTGAGCACGGCCAAACTGAAGTATTCAAGCCCGAATTTGGACACCAGACTGGTTGTGAGAGAGATTTTGTGGCGCGCTTTTAAATGCAACTGGTTTGATTCGACTGTCAGAGGTACAGGCAGCGTGTATAGATCTTCTATTACAGACAATTGACCGTTGTAGCCGTTCTTCATCAGTTTCTGCGTCCACCAGAAGGTGAATTTGGAGAAAAGTGAATTAGTTTCGTCGCCAGCACCCAAAGTTGGGGAGTAACTTTGGTCCAACAGACTGTCCTGATCCTCATCCTCTCTTGAGAAACGTCGATGAAGATAGAATTCGAACAGAATAAGACAAAAATAAGCAAGTTGAGCAACAGCTACGACTAGATTGACTAGAACCCAGTAGTTGGGGCCATTTAGGACCCAGGTTTGGTTGAGTTTGAGCAAATATGCACAAAAACAGACCACGAACAAGAGATTATGACAACGTAATTGCACATTGCGAAGTCTGCAGTAGACAAGCGCCCATAGAACTGTCTGACAGAACCAGGTATAGGTGAGGAGAATGTGGACGGCGAACCAAAGTGCAACCATTGATTGGACATTTGCAATGGAGACCAAAAAACCGGTGCAAACCAGAACCAACAAGACGGAAAAACAAAACAAACTGATGCAAAATTTGCATATGACAATCAGTCGGCGATATGGCAAGGAAATGGCGGCAAAGTCTGGTCGGAACCAGTGGAGTTTGGTGAGAATAAGCAGCAGCAGATGGGGCAGGCAGACCATAACTGAACGGAAACACGGATTGAAGACCGAGAATTCGGGGTTCCACAAATACTTGTCCCTGAATGTAGAGGCGTTCCTGTCCTGGCAGAAGTCGGAAAGCGCGTAGGACAACATTTCCCTAAACTCCAATTGCTTTTACCGTTCGTAAGGAACAGGAGAGAAAATATCAAATATTTTTTTTGGTAATATTTGGGGAGATCACTCGAATTGAAAATTTTGAACACAGACAACCGAATTTGGTATCCAATGACTGCTGACGATCTCTTGATTATTATTTTACACACAAACGTCTAATTACTGCGTGCTATATTCAGCTTTACCTCAGATACGTGTTTTTGGTCTCGGAACAAATCCTGTAAAAAGTGCGCACTTAAATTGAAAATCTTTAATAAATATGATCGAATGCGGTACTAAATAACTGCGTTTGACTCTTAGATTATTTTTTTACCAGCACATCCACAGCCAATTACTACTTGCTACCTCAGATTACGCGTTATCATCATATCTCCCTACTTCATAGGTTATCGACCGATTTGCCCCGGAACCATACCTACAAAACTTGCTATTAAATTCATAGGTACAGACGTACGTTCCTACCTAAGACCAGATCGATAGACCATTGCGCTAACTACAGAATAAGCACAGTTAGAATGATTGTGATCAAAACCCCAGAACGGTGGCCCTTTTTAAACGACAATGATCACAGTGAAAAAAGAAATAGAAAAAAGAACTTTTCTCAGTCATCTTTTGAAAGATAGCGACCAATTTTTCGGTATGAGTAGGCCTATCTTAGCTGCATATTTTGGCGCATTTACTTTCAGAGATCCTTGAACAACAAATCAAAAAAATTAAAAGAATAAAAATGCGCTATTTTCACATCCCCTTACTAAAACAATCGTAGCATTCAAGTCCACTGACAGATATGTCTGCCCAAAGGCATATGGGTAGATATGACAATTTTCTATCGATTAAGCATAAATATTACAATCTTCGCCAAGCTCCAGGACGGTTGCTCTCTTTAAATAAAAAATGGCCAAAAATTATCTAAACTTGAAACACTAATCGGCGCAAGTAGTGATCTCCCTATCATGTTTATTAATTCGGATTTCAATACATACTATGGATTTGGTTCCCCAACGTAGTATGGAAAAACGGTCCATAACCCTCTCGCGCAGGGCCGCCAAATGTCCGATGAGCCAATTCGGATTTTTTGGACGGGAAAATGCGTGACGGTCGCGTGCGAAGCTGAAAAAATTTGTCCGATGAAAACGCTGCGTGATGAAGCGATTTCGGCGGCCGGTGCGTGATGAGGTTTTTCATCACGCATTTTTTTATTGGCCGCCACATTAAATGCCTTGTAATGCTCTACACTGTAGCATACAGCCGACACAAAATACGTGACGAAAATGTGTTATGGCTGCGCCGGCCGGTAACACAAATGCGAAGCTGATCGAGGTGTAAATTTTGCGAAGCTGATCGAGCTTTGCGCGATGAACCCGTGCGAAGCTGATGAAAAAATGCAAATGCGTGATGAAAAATTGTCGCGTGCACCAATTGGTGCACGGTCTGCCCGTAAGAGATAAGGCCTCCACAAGCCTGTATTTACAATCTTGGTGGGCACAATAGATGCCTTGAATTCTTCTACTTCGATCTGAAATTGAAGCTGCCAAAAAGTTGAGAGTGTTAAAAATTTAGATTTTCCGTGATGGTTCATTTCATCTTTGTTCTAGCTGTTCACAACTAAACAATGAAACTATTGCGTCCCATATTTTGAGCGTTGCAAAAGCATATAATTCGGTTTTCTACATTCTAAATTACTCCATTTCCAACTACTTTAAGATCAAATTGAATTACCCCCTAAAAACGCCTAAATTTTGAATAATCGAAATTTTGCCCGTAAATTGGAGAAATCCCGCCACGTTTGGGGGAATCCCCCAACCTGGCAACACTCTTCTTTAGAGCACCACCACCTGGCTGGCACACACATCCACTTCCGATCGTTTTTAACGACGTACGTAGGCTACGTAATATGTCAATTTTAGGCTACGTAATATGTCTAATATGGCGACTCGTGGCGGCCTGTCGCTCCGACGGCTTTGTGTACTCGGGCGATAAACTTTGTCTTGTCTTGTCTTGTCTTGACGTCGCAATTTTGAAACATTTTCTGTACGGCGAGCTGAGGAAATTTCGACCAGTATTCTGAACATTACGAGAAGACGGAACATGTAAGGAGACAGCTGGTGCCGGTAATTTGGCAAGTAAAAAGTCAAAGAACGCGGACAGACAGGTCTGATTTGTAGAGTTATGAAAAGGTGTTTTGAAGAGAACTAAGTTAGTGAGGTAATTTGGCGCCTACACAATCTACCTGCCTCACTCTAAAGATGACTTGTCCCTCCTTGACACTTGTCTTTTGGCTTTTTTATAATTTTCTTCTCCACAAACCAGCCAACGCTTGTATGCAAGGTCAACCAGCCGCCTTGCGAGATATTCGCGCTAAATGGCCCGAGTATTTTCGAAGTATTTACGTTTTTCTATCTTATAGAGTGCGAACAATACAAAAAAAACCAATACCCCAATACTTTGCATATATGGTTGTATAACCAATACCCGCAAGGTTGTATTTCACTGAACAGGTAAATTGTGTGAATTTTATTAGAAATCGAAGAAAAAGAATTTTCCTAAGCTACGTGTTCAGATGAGAAGAAAGGAAGCTAATTGCTGGTTACTTGAAGCTAATCATTGATCGCATACATGTACTAGAGGTTACCCCCTAGCTAGCTGAAAAGGCCAACCCCCTTCCTTACCCCCCGAGACAGGTTAAGAGAGACCCCCTCCCCGACCCAAAAAAACAAGTACTAGTAGCGGCTCCCAGCACTAACTGTTTTTGGAAGCCCATTTTGTCATTTTTTGCTTGTTTTTAGCTCTAAAACGCTATTTGGCAGCTTAAAATAGTGATTTTTAGCGTCCTTACTGAAAAAAACGTACTAAAAACGCATTTCCAGACGTTTTAGAGCTTTTTGAAATTTGGAACCCCCTCTGGGCGAACCCCCGTCGACCCCCACCTGAGGAAAACCCTCCTACCCCCCTCCCCCAGGTCGGCCCGGAGCTGTTACCTGTATGATTGATCGATATTAGAAGAATCCAGTATGTATTGGGTATTGGTGGAGCACAAAAATTCCATATCCAATTAGCCGTTCGCACTCTAGTACTTAATTTGTATTTTAAACCAAAAATCCGTTAATTCCAGCGGCCGAATGGGAAAGAAAAGCTAAAGATTTTCTCTGGGATTCCGCTTCGATTCCGTGCCGGCGAGAGCACGAAGAAAGAGGTACGTACTGTAGAATAGCGTATTATTTACGTGAGGTGAGACCAATATTTCAGCTCGAGAAACATACTATTCGGGGGCGTGTCGGTCGTTTGAGTACGGGCCGAGTTTCGCAGCTGAGTGGTTCTGCGCGCTGGTCTGCGAACAGAGAGGATGCGACCGTTTGAAGCACATAAATTGCCTTCAAAACGGTCATTATAAGGGCCCCGACCCCACTAAGATTATGCTCGAATGCCAGTGTCAGAGTTTTGAGGGGTAAGCTGTTTGCTTTCTTAGCCGTATATTTCTGCAAACCTTCTTATAACGCATAAACATACGCACATGTACCTACAGTATGCATGTACTGGCGACGGTGTTGTGTTATTATTCATGCATGGCTATAACAAATATCTTTCACTAATGAATGCATTTGCAGGTCTTGTCCTTCAGCTGTAACAGAGTTTTGGCACAAAGTTGAACAACTTTTTCTCGACGAGTGCGTTAAAGTTTGAAGAATCTTTTTTATGTTGCCGGTGCTTTGAAGCCTTGAATGTTTTTTATGTTGGATCCTGTATTGTTCACACGCCAATTGCATTTGCTGATTTCTGAAGATCTAATAAAGCCTAAAAACCTTGAGGACGTTTAATAGTTAGTTATAGTACCATAGCTTGATCAAGATTTTTGATAAATTCATAATCTCGAGGCCGAAATTCGCACACACCAAACCAGAAAGGAATCACCAGTAAACGTGAGAATAAAAAATTAATAGTTAAAAAAGAAGGTGCGTATCAGAAATCGTAGTCTTCTGGTTCTTTGGGCAGTTGCTGGTAGCAGTTCCACTGGTCGTCTTCGATTAGAGTGGCATTGGTGCAGACGTCCTTGCAACTTTGCATCTCTACGTAATGCAACATCTCAGTGGCCACTTTGGGCAAACAGCATTTGCTCATGTACCCCGTCCAACACTTCTGGCGCTGAAATACTTCCAGATCGGTCGGTCGGTCGGTCGGTCGGTCGGTCGGTCGGTCGGTCGGTCGGTCGGTCGGTCGGTCGGTCGGTCGGTCGGTCGGTCGGTCGGTCGGTCGGTCGGTCGGTCGGTCGGTCGGTCGGTCGGTCGGTCGGTCGGTCGGTCGGTCGGTCGGTCGGTCGGTCGGGTCGGTCGGTCGGTCGGTCGGTCGATCGGTCGGTCGATCGGTCGGTCGGTCGGTCGGTCGGTCGGTCGGTCGGTCGGTCAGTCGGCCGGTCTAACCTGCACTTCAACAGTTCCAGGAAAATCTCTGTCACAGTCACCTCCACAGCCGGCCACACCGCCCGCTTGATGGCCGGACCAGCGAGCCTCACAACAGTCCAGTTCCCGTTGTTTCTCGTAGATATGGTAGCAAGGAGCCTCCTCCATCTGGCACACATAATGACAGCGACGAGCGTTCGGATCCGGCCAATATTCTGGGGTGCGCGGACAGCAGGCGCACTGCCCGTTCTACAAACGCAACAAGCTGTGAAAGTTGAAATCCATTTGTGAAGTGTGTAAATGCAAGTACCTTAACGTAGCCGAGCATCAATCTCTTGTTCCAGCAGTGCTCATCGCAAAGTTGTTGCTCTCGTTGCAACACGTCCTGGTCGGTGCGTTTCTTCCAGAACCGGATAGCGTGATGGGAACTGACTTGGTCCTTCAGGGTCTTGTTCCACAAGCCGTAGCAACAATGTCTCACCTATAAGAGTTTTGGAAATGTTACATACTCATTTTGTAGCACCGCAACCAACCTTCTCCATGTGCGAACAGGGCATTCTGACATCTTTGCAGATCTTCTTACAGTCTTTTCCGTTTTTGCGAATTGGACAGCACAACGAACGATGTCCGCAGCCGACGCCGTACTTATTGTCGAATTTCTGAAGGAAGATATCAAGGTAGGCATCCCTGCTTTAACAATTAGAGTCCGAACTGGGGTTTGGGTACTTGAGCTTTTGTCTTCCAATTCTGATTGTGGGACGACAAAAATTTTCAAACTTAGCTCCCAGATTAGCTAGCGTAGGGAAGCCAAAAAACAAAAGTTAGTAGAATTTATGCGATAGCAGGCCGGTTTCTGGTCACACATTCCAACTGATAACGTCCGATAATGTTACTTACGATGATTTTAAAGTGTACGTACAGTATATAAGTGGGATCTGTAACTGTATGTAATTTTAGTGTTTGCACTATCGAAGCATCATTATGTATTACACTTGCTTCCATTGACGTGATTTGCAATGGTTGTAATACATGGCACATCCTTTGCATAAACTTTAGATACCTAAAGAATGTGCGATTCGTTAGTGTGAGTATTTGAGCTGGATGGATGGATTGTCCCGGCGGCGCCATCGTAGCCCCTACGTTAGGCCATACTGCGGGCACATTACGCACACCCACATCCTGCCCTTCCTTCGCTACTAGCCCCCACGCATGCTCGGTGTCAGTCTGGGCGGGTCTCAGTGGTAGCTGTCCCTATTCCCGTTTGTCCCAACACGTGTGGTTGGTATTGTAGCTCCAGTCGGCTCCCATTTACCTACTCGCTGTCACCAGCTTTCGGTTGCCTGGGTATGGCTTTGTGCGGACCACCAACTCTTTTCCAAACTTGCCCCGACGAGTGGATGAACGCACGACCACGCGCACAGTGGCTTTGCGGCCTAAACCACTACACCAACTGTGCCGGCAATGAGCTATTGTGTGCGTGCGATCCCTAGTCCGCAACCTTCCTAGTTCAATAGATACAGTAGATAGATGGTACTGTAGGTTTGCAAAGTACCGGAGTTTTCCACTTATAAGACCTGGTCTTACAACTGGAAAATGCCCAAATTTAGGGTCACTTTTTGGCGGCCTTTTGAAGACCATGGTCTTCTAACTGGAAAATGTTATTTCACTGCAAAAAAGGGTTTTTGGCCAAACGTTGAATTTGTTTTTCACCTAGATTGTTGTTCCAGACATGCCTGACCAGTTTACGCTTGACTTGTAGAACTTTACATGAAATTACAAAAATAAATTTAGAGTTGAAGCATAGCAGGTACTGTATTGTGTTCAAAACAAAAATCAGAATCATGTTTTACCTATATTATTATATACTTCTGCCTTTGTTTTTCTCACGATGGACAGCTGTTGTTTAGTTTAAAAACAGATAATTGTGTGCTAAAATCGGTTAAAGACCATGGTCTTATAAGCGGAAATCTCCGGTAGCAGGCAGATTATCGTGTACTTACCATCAACTCGTCACTGCCCAGAGGACACGACTGCTCGCAAGTGTGCCAGAAGCCCTGACAACAAGCATTCAAATCGGCCGAAGACGCCGGCGCGTCCATTGCACCCATAACTGCAACAAACTCAGCTCTACTAGCCTTAAACTCTAACTGACAAGTAGTAAGGCCCGGCTCACTGGCGGGGGCAGTGACGTCATCCGACGTCATTGCCCCACCCAGTGATCTTAAGACGGACCTCTGACAGAGGTCCGTCTTAAGATGCCGCCTTACTACGTCACTGCCGCCCTCAGAATTTGGGTTTGTTTTTGGCGGGAAATTCAAATTGCCCCCCTCAGAATTTGGGGTTTGATTTTGGCGGGAAATCAAAACTTTTGCTCGGGTGGGGTTCGATCCACCTACCTTCTGCTTCAGAGTCGCACGCTCTACCATCTGAGCCACACTATCAGTTAGAGTTAAATGTCTAAACGGTCTATATGTGTGTTGATGTTTGCACCCCCAGCTCTGACACAAAGTTTTGGTTGGAAAATTTGCACCCCCAGCTCTGACACAAAGTTTTGGTTGATAAATTTGCACCCCCAGCTCTGACACAAAGTTTTGGTTGTGAAATTTGGTTGGGAAATTTGGTGGTTGAGAATTTGGCTGGGAAATTTGGTGGTTGAGAATTTGGTTGGGAAATTTTTTCTGTTGCAAAATCTGTGGTGGGTTCAGAAATTTGGTGTTTGTTTTGAAATTTCTTGCTGCAAAATCTGATTTGGGCTTTTTGTTGTGAAATTTGGTTGCGAAACTTGGTTGGGAAATTTGGTGGTTGAGAATTTGGTTGGGTATTTTTGTTTGCGATTTGGTTGGGAAATTTGGTAGTGGAGAATTTGGTTGGGCATTTTTGGTTGCGAAATTTGGTAGTGGACAATTTTGTTGGGCATTTTTGGTTGCGAAATTTGGTTCAGAAATTTGGTGTTTGTTTTGAAATTTCTTGCTGCAAAATCTGATTTGGGCTTTTTGTTGTAAAATTTGGTTGCGAAACTTGGTTGGGAAATTTGGTGGTTGAGAATTTGGTTGGGTATTTTTGTTTGCGATTTGGTTGGGAAATTTGGTAGTGGAGAATTTGGTTGGGCATTTTTGGTTGCGAAATTTGGTAGTGGACAATTTTGTTGGGCATTTTTGGTTGCGAAATTTGGTTGGGAAATTTGGTGGTTGAGAATGTAGTAAAGCAGTACTTACCAATTTCAGCGAAATCACCGGTCAGATGTGAGACTGTGTATAAATGTTAGTTTCACAAATTCTCTGAGGTAAGTTTAAGAATTTTGTCTTTGGTAACTGTTTCACAAGAATATTTCGCCATCAGAATTTGGGTTTGTTTTCGGCGGGAAATTCAAATTTGAAAACAGAAATTAAATAGAAAATAAAAAATGCGAAAATAATTGTAAAAACAAATGTAATTAAAAATAAAACACGTTTAGAATCGGCGCCCAAATTTTTAAACAAAAATAAAACAAAGAATTGTTAGAAAATAAATACAAAATGTGAAAATAATTAAAAAACAAATGTAATTAAAAATAAAACACATTTAGAATCGGCGCCCAAATTTTTAAACAAAAATAAAACAAACAATTGCTAGAAAATAAATACAAAATGTGAAAATAATTAAGAAACAAATGTAATTAAAAATAAAAAACGTTTAGAATCGGTGCCCAAACATCGAATTTGGCTGTCAATTCGTGAAAAACCCTTAGGATTTCGAGATTCACATTCCCGACCTTAGGATTACAAAGATCTCACTAAGATCATCGATCTTCTCCGATCTGCACAAAGATTTAGCGATCTTCACTGAAGATTTGTCGCTCTTTACTGGAGATTTCAGCGGTATCGCGCTATTTCCCTATAGTTTGGCTACCTGTGTATATGGCTGGTGTATACATGGGCTATATAGCACCAACACATCACCTATAGCACTAAAATTTACCAAGATTTCACTAAGATTTCGCAAGATTGCATTTAGATTTACTGAGATCACACTGAGATTTGTTAAGATCACACTGAAATTGCATAAAATCTCACCGCTATTGCGCTATTTCCCTATAGTTTGGGCAGCTGTATATATCGTTGGGATACGTGCTGGCTTATATTGGACACAAACACCAAGATTACACTGAAATCACACTGAGATTTCACAAGATTTCCCTATATTTTGGTCTGCTGTATATTATTCTGCTAACTAACCGGCCCTGGTCAGTATTTAAGCCCAGCTTTTTGACAGATTGCTCATTGTATGTGTTTGTCTCGACAAGAATGGGTGACAGCAAACTCGATTTGGCAGAGCTGTTTGGGGAAGACGAGAAAGCGAAAGCGGCCCAAGACAAGGAGAAAATGCCCAAAAAACGAAAACGTCAGCCAAAGTCCAACGCTAAGAAACGGGTGAAAATCGAGAAAAGTAGCAATGAGGCGGCCGGCAAACCACTGGAAGAGGTGGAAGAAGACAGTGAGGAAGAAGCTAACTGCCGTTGTGTGGTCTACATTTATGTATGAATAAAAGTTTTTTCACCTGTCAGATTCTTGCTCAGATCGCACCAGGATTTCCCAAGATTGCGCCAGGATTTCCAAAGATCGCACTGGGATTTCCAAGATCGCGGGGATAGCGCTATTTCTCTATATTTTGATATCGCAGAAGACAAATTTTACCAAATAAATAATAATATCGCCACCAAATCAATCATCAGTTTGATCTTCTTCTTCATCATCAATTTGCTGTTCGTCTTCATCTTCATCAGCAAAAGCTTGTTCGATGAGATCTTCATTCCCATGAAGGAACTTTTTCACCAGAAACTTGCGCTCATCCCAAGCTTTCTCAATCGCTTCCTCCTCACCAAGATCTCTCTCCATATAGTTGTTCGAAGTACTCAGGATGGCGGTGTACACCTCATCTTCATCTTGGAAATACGATGCAAACTTCAGTTTTTCCTGAAGCGTGTTTTTCAGCTGTTCAAAGAACTCGCTGTAGAGTGGTTCTTTCAGTAGTCCTTCCGAGCTCTTCAGATTCATGTTGTCAAACGTTTCTCGAAGCAAAAATCCCCAGTTTTTGTCACCTTCATCGGACTCGGACTCCTCAGAATCTGTCTCATCTTGCTGGCTTTCAAGCTCTTCATCAGCTGGAATCATTCCGTGTTGAAGTTTTTCATGGCGGCGACGGTTTGATGCAGTGGACAGCTGAACACCACACGTTGGACAAACACACGCATCCATTTCTGTGTCACCCGCACAGCAAAGTGACAACACAACAGACTGACTGTGAGCGAAAATATTTCACTTTATATAGCAAAACGGGGTTTTGAGTTTGACTCAAGATTATCTCATGCGCGAATTTGTAGTTTGATGACGTCATCACTGCGAGTTTGTCTGCAGACGAAGTTTGTCTTAAGACACTGAAAGTTACTTTTAGCCGAATTTTTCAGCTTCTGTTCATTGTTCACTGTGTACTGGTGTGAGATGGCGGCTCGTTTGTCTCTGCAACAGCTCTTGGATCGCGACGGAATGACGATGGAAGACTACAAAAACTGCTACTGCAAATTGTGCGACCGAACCTTCAAGTCCCGTGGCAACCTCATCAACCACTTGCGCGGTATTCTGCACCGCCGCCACTGGAAACCACCGTTGGACCTAGAACTGGTGAAGAAACGAATCGCAGAATGCCAGGCTCTGCTGGCCAACCCTCCACAGCACGGTGAGATGGCCAATCGCACTGCTCCGCACTCTCAACCTCCACAGCCGCCGAGAAAAACCCGCTGGGATCAACCACCTCTGGCCAAGCTGCAACACCCAGAAGAACCACGCAGAGACAACCTGCCGAAACCAACCACACTGGAAACGCTGAAGGTAGTGCAACCACTACTTTCCTACTCGGCCTACATGTGCGAACCGTGTTTCAGACTTTCCAGAACCATGCCAGCGCAGAAGATGAATGAAAAACTGATTGTGCAATTCCCGCTGTGTGACAGCTGCGTCGAGGTAAACACAAAAATGCGAGATGTGTATGCTAAATGCTTGTTCAAAAAATGATCGAATAAATTGTTTCCTTGTATAAATTTTTGTAATCGTTTTGGTGGAAAATATAGAGAAATAGCGCGATCCCGGTGCGATCTTGGGAAATCCCGGTGCGATCTTGGGAAATCCCGGTGCGATCTTGGGAAATCCCGGCGCGATCTTGGGAAATCTTGGCGCGACCTTGGGAAATCCCGGTGCAAGAGGCCAACAAGTAGTTGTGAACAAACTTTTATTCGTTAATTATACATAAATGTAGATTGCATAACGGCAGTTAGCTTCTTCCTCACTATCTTCTTCCACCTCCTCCCGTGGTTTGCCGGCCGCCTCATTGCTACTTTTCTCGATTTTCACCCATTTCTTAGCGTTGGACTTTGGCTGACGTTTTCGTTTTTTGGGCATTTTCTCCTTGTCTTGGGCCGCTTTCGCTTTCTCGTCTTCCCCAAACAGCTCTGCCAAATCGAGTTTGCTGTCACCCATTCTTGTCGAGACAAACACATACAATGAGCAATCTGTCAAAAAGCTGGGCTTAAATACTGACCAGGGCCGGTTAGTTAGCAGAATAATATACAGCAGACCAAAATATAGGGAAATCTTGTGAAATCTCAGTGTGATTTCAGTGTAATCTTGGTGTTTGTGTCCAATATAAGCGAGCACGTATGCCAACGATATATACAGCTGCCCAAACTATAGGGAAATAGCGCAATAGCGGTGAGATTTTATGCAATTTCAGTGTGATCTTAACAAATCTCAGTGTGATCTCAGTAAATCTAAATGCAATCTTGCGAAATCTTAGTGAAATCTTGGTAAATTTTAGTGCTATAGGTGATGTGTTGGTGCTATATAGCCCATGTATACACCAGCCATATACACAGGTAGCCAAACTATAGGGAAATAGCGCGATACCGCTGAAATCTCCAGTAAAGAGCGACAAATCTTCAGTGAAGATCGCTAAATCTTTGTGCAGATCGGAGAAGATCGATGATCTTAGTGAGATCTTTGTAATCCTAAGGTCGGGAATGTGAATCTCGAAATCCTAAGGGTTTTTCACGAATTGACAGCCAAATTCGATGTTTGGGCACCGATTCTAAACGTTTTTTATTTTTAATTACATTTGTTTCTTAATTATTTTCACATTTTGTATTTATTTTCTAGCAATTGTTTGTTTTATTTTTGTTTAAAAATTTGGGCGCCGATTCTAAATGTGTTTTATTTTTAATTACATTTGTTTTTTAATTATTTTCACATTTTGTATTTATTTTCTAACAATTCTTTGTTTTATTTTTGTTTAAAAATTTGGGCGCCGATTCTAAACGTGTTTTATTTTTAATTACATTTGTTTTTACAATTATTTTCGCATTTTTTATTTTCTATTTAATTTCTGTTTTCAAATTTGAATTTCCCGCCGAAAACAAACCCAAATTCTGATGGCGAAATATTCTTGTGAAACAGTTACCAAAGACAAAATTCTTAAACTTACCTCAGAGAATTTGTGAAACTAACATTTATACACAGTCTCACATCTGACCGGTGATTTCGCTGAAATTGGTAAGTACTGCTTTACTACATTCTCAACCACCAAATTTCCCAACCAAATTTCGCAACCAAAAATGCCCAACAAAATTGTCCACTACCAAATTTCGCAACCAAAAATGCCCAACCAAATTCTCCACTACCAAATTTCCCAACCAAATCGCAAACAAAAATACCCAACCAAATTCTCAACCACCAAATTTCCCAACCAAGTTTCGCAACCAAATTTTACAACAAAAAGCCCAAATCAGATTTTGCAGCAAGAAATTTCAAAACAAACACCAAATTTCTGAACCAAATTTCGCAACCAAAAATGCCCAACAAAATTGTCCACTACCAAATTTCGCAACCAAAAATGCCCAACCAAATTCTCCACTACCAAATTTCCCAACCAAATCGCAAACAAAAATACCCAACCAAATTCTCAACCACCAAATTTCCCAACCAAGTTTCGCAACCAAATTTCACAACAAAAAGCCCAAATCAGATTTTGCAGCAAGAAATTTCAAAACAAACACCAAATTTCTGAACCCACCACAGATTTTGCAACAGAAAAAATTTCCCAACCAAATTCTCAACCACCAAATTTCCCAGCCAAATTCTCAACCACCAAATTTCCCAACCAAATTTCACAACCAAAACTTTGTGTCAGAGCTGGGGGTGCAAATTTATCAACCAAAACTTTGTGTCAGAGCTGGGGGTGCAAATTTTCCAACCAAAACTTTGTGTCAGAGCTGGGGGTGCAAACATCAACACACATATAGACCGTTTAGACACTTAACTCTAACTGATAGTGTGGCTCAGATGGTAGAGCGTGCGACTCTGAAGCAGAAGGTAGGTGGATCGAACCCCATCCGAGCAAAAGTTTTGATTTCCCGCCAAAATCAAACCCCAAATTCTGAGGGGGGCAATTTGAATTTCCCGCCAAAAACAAACCCAAATTCTGAGGGCGGCAGTGACGTAGTAAGGCGGCATCTTAAGACGGACCTCTGTCAGAGGTCCGTCTTAAGATCACTGGGTGGGGCAATGACGTCGGATGACGTCACTGCCCCCGCCAGTGAGCCGGGCCTTACTACTCTGACATTCACATAAAAATATGTTTAATCTCTAAATGTTATGACAGTCGGGCACTCAAACAAACGACATATAGCTACAGTTTTGGTAGTATAAATACAGTATAGATAAAAAAATGTCCCATCGCTTTTTCGGCCTTCACTCAAACGTTTCGTTCTCAGTCACTTCTTTACCGATTTGGCTCAAATTTTCAGCAAAAATTAACAATATGGTTGGCTAAATATTCTGCAAGTGTGGTGCCAAAATTCCGACTGATACTGGTTTTATGACCCGAAAACTAGGAATGAGGGTGGTCCACGCAAATTTAATTTTTTTCGGTAATACAAGGAGTACAGTCCTGAAACTTGCAGGAGTGATTGGTGTTGCTATTGGGCATAACATACTAAGCGGGCAGCCCTGTAGCTCAAAGGGCACTAAAATGGGGGAATTTCAAAAACATGACGAAATATGACTTTTCTTTGTAAAACCGGCAAAATGACGATTCTAAAGATTTTCAATTTTCAAAAAACGCAGCAGGGATGGTTACTATGGTGTGGAACAGAGCTTAAATATCAGGTTCATTTATTTGTCGAACTTCCTGCTACAATCTATGTTGATTAACAACAGATTCAGTGCTTTGATTCTAGAAGGTGCAGATTCAGATTTCAGATTCTTAACTATGGGATTTTCACTCATGTTTTTGAAATTCCCCCATTTTAGTGCCATTTGAGCTACAGGGCTGCCCTCTTAGTATGTTATGCCCAATAGCAACACCAATCATTCCTGCAAGTTTCAGGACTGTACTCCTTGCATTACCGAAAAAAATAAATTTGCGTGGACCACCCTCATTCCTAGTTTTCGGGTCATAAAACCAGTATGAGTCGGAATTTTGGCACTAAACTTGCAGAATATTTAGCCAACCATGTTGTTAATTTTTGCTGAAAATTTGAGCCAAATCGGTAAAGAAGTGACTGAGAACGAAACGTTTGAGTGAAGGCCGAAAAAGCGATGGGACATTTTTTTTATCTATACTGTACGTATGTGCCCAACTGTACGAGAGGGTTGTTGCTACGCTACAGCATACATGTAACAGCTACCGTTGTCAAGTAAATTAGTTTAGTAATTTACTTTGCTTTTTAATTTACTAGCACCTCCACAAAATAATTTACTTGCTCTTTAATTTACTTGCACTGATTTATCAACAATTTAATTTGATTTTAATTTACTTTCAACTCCTAATTAAATTCTAATTTACTTTTCTATGCAAAACATTGCAGAAAATACCCCAAAATCACCAAATATCTGAGTATGGATTTCTAGTGAATTGATGGCATTATTAATCTAACTCCATCCTTTTGTTAAGCTTTTGAAATGGTGTCATTTTTATGGTAAAATCAGTTGTTCAGAGATGCATTTTATTTATTTTTTGTAGGACCAACAGATGAAAAGCTTTAGATAATACTGTCTTATGGACCGACAGACCGGAATTTGATGAAACAAGGGGGTTTTCATGCATCAGTGGTTGCACGAAAACTGTAGCTTGTCATGCTATACGTAGTATAGGATTCTAACTAAGGTTTCTGAGAAACATGTTTGACAGTTGTGAAATCACCAAATCACCATTTTGGATTTATCAATCAAGCAAGCATCTACAGTAGCCTCTATGGGTATTAGCCCTGACCAGTTACGATACACATAATAGAAATCAGCAGGTTTTAGTCCATAAGCGGTAAAATGTCTATTCTATTTTGCAGACTATTAGTGAGCCTTGCCAGTTTGTCAAATTCTACCCACCTAGAATCTGGCTTGAGTGAGATTCCTTATTTGTTTTAGTTAACACAGGTCATGGAAGGACACAGTCCTCAGAAATATCAAAAAATTCCCAAGCAAAATAATGAGTTGAATGGTATCAGCTGCATTGTATCTGGGTTTCCAGCAGTGAGAGCATATGTACTGTACATTCTGCGGTTAAATAGGCAGACAGAAAAGGCACAGAATCACACAAAGTAATACGCGAGAGCCAAAACTACCACAGATCGAATGGTCAACGAAGCAAATTAGAAGTAAATTAGTAGTAAATTGAAAGTAAACTTTTCCGGCTATTCAATCTAATTTAATTTACTTTTTACTTGCTTTGACATTTTCTTCCGAGATTTAATTTTTGTTTTAATTTACTTGACAACGGTAGTAACAGCTCCGGGCCGACCTGGGGGACGGGGCTAGGTGGCGGTTTCCTCAGAAGGGGTTTCGCCCAGAGGGAGGTCCAAAATTTAAAAAAGCTCCAAAAACGCCTGAAATGCGTTTTGTCAGTAAGAACGCTAAAAATCGCTGTTTTAAGCTGCCAAATAGCGTTTTAGAGCTAAAAACAGGCAAAAAATAACAAAAAGGCTTCCAAAAAGCCCGATTTCTTTTAAATATCAGCAGTGGAAACGCCAAATTTGGTTTCCAAAGGCTTTTTTAAGCGAATTTTAGGCTAAAAATTAGTGATTTCTGAGCCAGTTTGTCAGTACTGGAGCCACTACTGGTACTTGTATTTTTGGGTTACCTTTACATGTCTCGGGGGTGAGACCTTTACAGCAGGGGTAACCCCAAAGCCCCTAGTACATGTGTGCTACAGTAGAAATAAATTCAGATACCCATCAATGGACAGAAAGCCACCAAAAAGAGAACGCGAGAATCCATAGCACACAAAACAGCGAAACCACGCAATGTTTAGCAAAAATTTGCATAGACGGAAGCGCAGTTTTATTGAGACGCAAACGTAACAAGATAACAAAGTGTAGCAGGATAGACACTACAGAAGAAAACGGTAGCTCTGCAAAGTGCAGTAGAAATAAATAAATAAAGGATCAAAGATCAATAGACGTCGTCGTTCAGAGCGTCAGTTCCCGACGACAGACCGCGCTCCAGCAAAGCCTTGTTCTTGGCCTCCTGCAGACGTTGTCTGGCCTCTGACTGCTCTCTCTGTAAAGCCAGGATCTCTTCTACACTCACTCGTTTCAGCTCTCCCGCCTGCTCCTTCTCTGGGTCCTTAACAAACACACTAGCACACTGACTTTTTCTTAGAACTATCTCAGTCAGGCACTTAACGCCGTTTATGCTACCGACACCTTGTTTATTTGTTTATTTATGAGTTCCACAGTCCTTTCGGACAGCTCAGGACACCCCTGGCTCTTTTCAGAGCCCTTCAATGGGGTAGCCCTGTCTTCAAACAACCCTCCCACTTGCTGCCATTAGGTGCTTGGGCAGCGCCGGTTCGGTTCCCATTTACCTACTGGCCTTTCTACTTCCAGTCGCTTCGACCGGTTTCCAACCTACAAACAACCGCTATCACGGATGCCGGGGCCGCCGTGACACACGAGATAGCGTAAACTACCCGTGGCCAAGACGCCACTTCATGGTACCGGCAGCCATGGCATTGGGTAGGGGTACCATATATGTATAGTACCGGAGATTTGCACTTAGTATCCCACCCCACTTAATAACCCACTGGGATATTACATGGACCCTTGTTCCGCTTTATATCCCATGGGATATTACTTGGCGGCAATGTTTATGTCAAATTTGTAATAATTTTCTTTACACACGCATACTGTATCTATGATAAAACATTGTTCCGGTTAATATCCCATGCCGTTTTCAGTTAATATCCCATGGCTTTGTCCAGTTAATATCCCTGGGATATTAACTGGCGCCAATGTTTTCACTGAGAAACGTGATTTTCCGTGTTATATCCCCTGGGATACTAAGTGGAAAACTCCGGTACCACCACAATCGCCGAACGCGGGGTACCATATATGGTACCGGTACCATATTTGGTGACGGCACCATATAGTACCACTACTCTAGGTACCGGCACCTTATATGGTGGCGGTACCATAAACGGCGTTAAGTGCCTGACTGTATTTATTAATCAAATTGTCTAAGGGCGGTTTTTAGCGGTATCTGACTTTTTACATATTCATCACAACAGTCGAGCAATAATTGAGAGTTTTTTGTACGCACCCGACCTGCTGCTCAGCTCAAGCCCCAACTAGAGCCACTCCGTTTTGGTTGATGAGCATGTCTGCTCTCGGACCAAAACAAACTATATAGAGCAGGCTTAGTGTTCGCATAAAAAGGCAGAATTGGCTAAGGGGGCTTGAGCCGACAGAACAGTAAACAAATGTCCCATCCATCTTGTAAGCTAAAATAAACAGTTTTTGTTATTACAGTCATGTCTCGTTAATCCGGATATTAGGCCAGGTCCCAATTTTCCCCTATGTTATATGACTCGTTAATCCGGACGGAAGATTTGGGGTCCCAACTTCGAAATTTGTATGGTAAAGTGATTCGTTAATCCGGATTTGGTTAATTTGGACAAAATCCATGCGCATTTTTTCAATTCAGGTGTGAATTTTCAATTGAATAATGCTTTTCGTTGAGTCAGAATGTGATTATTTTGCCTTTTTAGGAGTCATAATCAGCTGAAATAAGTTGTTGGGTGTTAATTAGGAGGTACAGCTGCAGAATCTGATTTGCAAAGTGTTTTAGATTTGATTCGTTAATCCGGAAATTAGCTAATCCGGACAAAATTGGCCGGTCCCAACTTGTCCGGATTAACGAGACATGACTGTACTCGTTAAAATAGCGTAAAATAAGTTATTTTGAGTGCATTTACATCTAATTTTCAAGCAGACTTTCATCATTATTATTTTCTATACACAACACTGGGGCGGCCAACATCCCACCCGCACCACCGATACCCCTTCTTATTAGCCCACCCCACCCCCGAAGGGAAAAAGATTTGGCTTTTCAAGGCGGTTTGGATTCAAGATGTTTGGACTTTTTCGGGGCAACCCTCCGGCCCCTGTATCCTCAGCAGGTGTTAGTGTGGAGGGGAGAAACTGACCACTTCACCGGCGAGTACCACATTCTCTCCTCTGACCAGATAAATGCCACGCGTTATGTCTCCGTATTGATTGTCGACATGGATTCGCTCTATGGTTTCGTGCAGCACCAGATTGGCTGAAACCACTCCTCTCACTACAGTAATCCTGCACAGTTTCTGACTAAATCGAAACATTTCTTTCCGTTTGTCCTTTCCGCAAACCTTGACATAATAAACAGCTGATATTTGGAATGTTATGTACCAAAAATCCTGGCAATTTTATGTGATCAAGTTTGGTGAACCAGGACTAACCACGTAATCAGAAAAGGTTTGTGTGTCCTATTAGATTCCCCCTAATAAATTCGGCTCAGTTCAGTTGAAATGGAAACTTTCCTTCATACTGTTAAATTCGGAAAATGTTCGTCAATCACTCGAAACTTGGAGAAATCCCGAGAAACTATAGGGCCTTTGTATGCGTTATGTCATAGATGGCCCGAAAAAATCTGAAATCATCTAGGTTGTAGGTAGACCAACTTCTCAATAAAAGGCCAAGAATCGTTGATTTCCCTATAAAATTCTAAAATTTCCCCAGGACGGAGAATGAACGGCCGAGGGAGGGCCTTATCGAAAATCAGAAAAAATCCTTATTACTTTCTCAACATTCTCAAAGCATCTACGTTAAAACATACAGCGCTACCCCTGCGATAGGGCCCGACCGGATCAAAATTTTCAGCTGGATCTGGATCGGATCACACTCAATATCCGGTAAACTGGGTATGTATACAGTATACCTGCTTGGGCTGCTGCTCAACCAGGCGAGAAAAATTAGCCTTCAAAACTGTATCTAAAAGGTATTAAAATAAATTTATAGTTTAAAACGCAGAAGCTCAACCAGAATGAAAGAGATCTTTCCAAACCTGCCTTCAGAACGCATTCTGAGCGTAAATAGACCGTTCCCGTTCTAGCTCATAATTTATTACTTTCTCTTATTTTTGCCCAACATTTTTCCAACCTCCACCGAAAAGGGGAGAACCCGGAATATACTACTAGACTACGCACCACTGCTCTACAAATAAGGGCACTACAGCAACTTCCCAGTAAACTGCCATGCCAGATTTATTCAGAAATGACCCTTTTTTTAACAGTTAGTAAAAAATAGAAAAACTGGATTTATAAAGCATTAGTTCTTCTAAATGTAGTATTAGTAACGTTATCACTATCATGAAACAGCTAAAATATTAAATTACTCTGATTAATATCCGGTACCCTACCCCAATATAATATGCAATATCCGACCGGGCTCGGATCGAGATATCCGGTCGGGCCATAGCCTGCGAACCAGACATGGGCTAGCATTTCTTCGGCTGAGAGGGGGGTAGAATTTTCGGGATCCCTCCTGTTCGCCGACCACCATTCGCCGAATCGAAAAAAATATTTGCAAGCAGTATATGTTTTGCTGCCTTGTCAGGTCGAATAGAGGCTATTCGGTAAATACAGAGGGTGCGTTAGCCGCCCACAGGCTGATTGGTACAGTTGGCACAGCCATTTCTATTTATAAATGCAGCATACGATAGTATGTATAAAAGTAGACAGCTAAAGACATTACCGAAAGACACCTACCTAGTAGGACAGATTGTGGGCGATACCTCTGAGGTACGTTATCAAATCTATATTTTGGTATCTGTATACAATAGTGTGGAGTGCAAGCTCATATTTGGGCTTTGTTGGATTTGGAGGGGCGCCCGCTGCCTGCAGCTCCATAGTAGCGTATTGTGCGCATGGTGTTGAGAAATCTGTCATACTAGCACACTAGCCCAGTATGAAGCATACATGGGCCGGGGGGTAAGGGGGGTATACCCCTCCCCCTCGGTCGGCCATACCCCCCTCGGCCGGCCATACCCCCCCTCCCGGAGGGAGGAAATTTTCGCTTATTTAAGGCAAAATAGGCGTTTTTTGGCCTTTTTACGGGGGACCCCCCCCCCCCCCGAGGTCTCAACCCCCCCTCTACCCCCTCCGGATTTTTCCGGCCCATGTATGGTATGAAGCTGCGTATTCATAGAGTCATGAATATGATATTCAGATGCTTTTTTTTACGAACTGTCGTTTATCTCTTATTCGTGCTTACAAAGCGTATGTGCGCCCATTGCTGGAATACTGCACCCCTGTTTGGTCACCGTATTTAAGAAAGGACGTGGATTTGGTTGAAAAAGTTCAACGGTTTTTTACTAGGAGACTCCTAGCTCGTTGCGGCTTACCTCCTCGCCCGTATCTAGAACGATTAGATCTGTTTGAGTTAGAGCCATTACAGGTCAGACGGTTAAGATGCGATTTGATTACAACATATGCAATTGTCCATGGTCTTGTTGACGTGTCTTTTGCTGATTTTTTCTCTTTCGCTCCTTTACGGACATTGCGCTGACACCCTTTAAAGTTGTATATGAATCACAGTAGAGTAGATATTGTAAAGCATTCTTTTTGTAACCGTGTTGTAGACGTCTGGAACGCTCTAGATGCTTCTGTGATTGCGTCTTCTTCTGTATCGTGTTTTCGTGCCAAAAGAACCATGCCTTTTTTATTGCGTTTCTGTGACTTTAACCGATATATGAATGAATAGGGTATCTGTAAGTGCTACGCCTGGGTACTCTCTCTCGTATCACTCTTCCTATGTTTCTGGACCGATTGATACTGAATAAACTGAAACTGAAACTGTATTGCGTACCTCTCCTTCTCTGGCGATCAACCGGCCCTTGCAGCCCTCTCCTCTTCTTTGGCATCTCCAGTACGCCGTGATTCTTCTTTTATCTAAGACATAGACTTGACCCTCGTAAACCATGGTTTCTCGGCCACGCTTTGTTTTGATAGTCCCGACCATCGCTCACAGATCAGCAAGTAACAATACGTAATCACCGAGACAATTACACAGATAAGGCCACTTGCTAAGAGTTCGGTATGTCCTCAGGCTTCACAAACAATTGACCACAATCGGGTCAAACGGCCAGTGGCCGGCTACAGCGCCCTCTGTTTTTACAGAATAGCCTCTATTCGACAGACAAGGCAGCAAACCATAGTGCAGTTTTTTTCGATTTGCCGAATGGTGCAGTCGGCGAATAAAGTTTCGGCGAATAGTGGTCGGCGAATGGTGTTCGGCGAACAGACCCCAACCCAGAATTTTCAATTCCTGAGGAGGGCTGAGGCGGGGGTACGAGCGTCTGAGGGGGTGGCAAGCCAAAAAGTCCGATTTTTGGATGAAATCAATGTTTTTTGGCTTAGGCTTAGGCTTATTTTAATGAAAAATAAGCTATTCTGAGCTCATTTACCCCTAATCCAGGCATATTTTTATCAATTTATTTTCTATACAAAATTCTTCCGAGGGGGTAGCGGCCGGCTGGGGGGGTAGGTCAGAGCCTGAGGGGGCCAACCCTCTCACCACCTTTTGCCCATGTCTGCCCTGTAGTATTAATCGTAGGATGCCACTATATTGTCTAGTTTAAAACTGGTTTGGATAAAACTTACCAAACTGGTCAATGGTCCTCAAATAGCCGATTAAGGTTTTGCCATCGCGCAGAACCACCAGCAGCTTTTCTAAACACCTCCCATTAGCTAAGAATGCTTCCTCTCCAACATACATGTAACAGGGGGGTCTGCCCCCCACCCGACTTAGGCCAGACCCCCCAGACCCCCCGAGACGGTTTCACCGACCCCCGCTCCGACTTTTCTGGCAAGTAAATTTTCGAGCAAATTTTTGCAATTTTTTACACTTCCGCACACAAAAATTGCCAAAATCGCCTGCAAAACAGCACTTTTTAGCTGTATTTCAGCCCAAATTAGCGATTTTTGGCAATTCTTACCCAAAAAATTGCGATTTTTCTCGATTTTTGAGCGTTTTTTAGTGCCCACCCCCCTCCCCCAAAATTTTGGCTAAGACCCCCCCGGCCGGCGCCAGACCCCCCAACCCCCCCTCCCCCATCGGCGGATGACCTGTTACATGTATGCTCTCCAAACACATACAGCCATCCAACACCACAGACACTTCCGATTCAAACTGACACTTAAGTCTGGGACATACATGTGCATGGTCGGCGGCTCAGGGGGTGACGGCCAGGTCTCCGTGCGTAGTTGCCTGGATATAGGTGCAAATTTTCGGCGGCAAATGCAAATTTTGGCGGGAAATTCAAATTTTTGCCCACAATTTTGTCTGAAAATACGAAATTTTCGGTTAAAAGTCAAAAAAATTTGCGGTAAAAATCAAGTTTTCGACAAAAAATTGCCAAAAAACCACTTTTCTGACAGAAAAGTTGCCTAAAAATCGAAATTTTTAACGAAAATTTGAAAAAATTTCGGGTTTGGTGCGTAGTTGCCTGGAGGAAGGGTGCGTAGTTGCCAAAATTGATTTCTGCGGCTTAAAAACGCATCTGGAGGCTTTCTAGCAGCCTCTAGCAACGTTTGGTAGATTTATATTTTTGTCCCCCCTGGGCACCCCCCATGCACATGTATGTCTGGGACTGACTGGCCTCTATTCAGTCTCAGGGCGACGCCCGAACGAAGAATTGAGTGATTCGCCCGAATTTCCTCTAATTATCAGTCGCATGGCGGCCTAATACAGTCAGGCACTTAACGCCGTTTATGGTACCGGTACCTAAGGTAGTGGTACTATACATGGTGCCGGCACAGTTGGTGTAGTGGTTTAGGTGGCATAGCCACTGCGCGCGTGCTCGTGCGTTCATCCTCTCGGCGCGGCGAGTTTCTTGCCGCAAAGAGTTGGTGGTCGGCGCAAAGCTCTACCAAGGCCACCGAAAGCTAGTGACGGCTAGTAGGTAAATGGGAATCGACTGGATCTGTCTAAGCACCTAAACCTACAATAGCAACCACACGTGTTGGGACATATGGGAACGGGGACAGCTATACTGAGACCCGCCCAGACTGACACCGAGCATGTGTTTAGGCTAGTAGCGAAGGCAGCGAAGGAAGGGCAGGATGATATGGGTGTGCATGATGGGCCCGCAGTGTGGCCTAACGCAGCGGCTACGACGGCCCCGCCCGGGCAATTCATCCATCCATTATACGGTGCCGGTACCTTATATGGTAGCCCCACGTTCAGGGCCTGTGGTGGTACCACAAGATACCGGCACCATATGGTACCCCTACCCATGGTCATAATGGCAGCAAAGGTGAGGGTTGTTTATAGGCAGGGCTACCTCATTGAAGGGCTCTGAAAAGTGCGAGGGGTGTCCTGAGCTGTCCGAAAAGACGGTGGAACTCCAAAACAAAGAAACAAACAATGGCTATGGGTGCCGGTACGAAATTTGAACAGAGTGGTACCATGTATTGTACCGGTACCGGTACCTATGCGAAGGTAGGGCTACCATGGTGCCACTACCCCAAGTGCCGGTAACATATTATTATGGTAGTACCATAAACGGCGTTAAGTGCCTGACTGAAATAATGAGAATGTTCCGTTAAACTAACCCAACATACACCTGGAAAAGGTGTTTTTTAATCAAAATATGTTTGCTGAGGTCGCAAATACAGGTTCTCAAAAAACGGAATTCATTTCCACCTTTAGAGTGAGCAGAAGGATCGTTCAGCCTTGGGTCTCACCTGAAAGAGCGCGGCGGATCGGTTGGTTGGTTGCCGGTCTAAATTAAAACACCGAGTCAGCTACTACTGCTAGTTTAGTACAGTGCCAACAATCCCAAAATCTGAGTTGGGTCGAAAAACTCAGTTTCTCAAAAATTTATTTTTTTCAGCTTCCAACGATTTACCATGGCTTCTGCCTAAAACTTGAAACGGAAAACTGTCTGCTAAGTTTGGAGAAAGCTTCACGTGCATCAGCAAACATTATTAAAGAGGTGAATGGCAGGAAGAAGACCATACATGTGCATGGTCGGCGCCTCAGGGGGTGACGGCCAGGTCTCCGTGCGTAGTTGCCTGGATATAGGTGCAAATTTTCGGCGGGAAATTCAAATTTTGGCGGCAAAATTTAAATTTTTGCCCAAAAATTTGGCTAAAATTACGAAATTTTCGGTTAAACTTCAAAAATTTGCTGTAAAAATCAAATTTTCGACAAAAAATTGCCAAAAAACAACTTTTCTGACAGAAACATTGCCAAAAAATTGAAATTTTTCAGGAAAATTTGAAAAAATTTCGGTTTTGGTGCGTAGTTGCCTGGAGGAAGAGTGCGTAGTTGCGTAGTTGCCAAAATTGATTTCTGTAGCTTAAAAACGCATCTGGAGGCTTTCTAGCAGCCTCTAGCAACGTTTGGTAGATTTTTATTTTCGTCCCCCCTGACCCCCCCCTGGGCACCCCCCATGCACATGTATGAAGAAGACGGAAAAACAAAGAATAGCTGTCACAGTCAGGCACTTAACGCCGTTTATGGTACCGGCACCATATGGTAGTATGGTACCTGGTACCCTTACCTTCGCATTGGTACCGGTACCATTATATGGTACCACTCTGTTCAGATTTCGTACCATATGGTAGTGGTATCATATGTACCGGTACCCATCAATCATCATGGCCATGGGTAGGGGTACCATATGGTGACTCTTATTCAAGCGTGCAGCCTTTAGCTCTTGAATTATGGTTACTGGTGGAACGTTGAGCTTTATCCAAACTTAGCATGCACTTTCCATTCCGAATATGAGGGAAAAGCCATGATTAAAGCAAGAAAAACAGAAGGAATTTGTTGTGTGCTGAACTTGCTCACTTTATACTGTTACACTACCGACCTTCCGGTCTATTTTTGACCGGCAACGAGCCAATCGCTCAGACAGGAAGCGCTGTTTCAGGTGAGACCGATATCTGAAAGATCCGTCTGCTCCGTGAAGTGAACTAAAGTTGTAAGTAAATTGCGGATTTTTTGGACAACCTGTATAATTGGTCGGTCACAGAGTCTCTTTACATAACCTCTCCTACTGTCACTATTTGTTGAGAGTAAACTCACTATCTAGCTGGTCCAAGAGGCTGATAGCGCCAGGCAGATAAGGATCGGTGATCAGAGGTATGTCCATCTCCTACCAACAGCAGTGGTTTAGAGATAGAGATGCTGCTGCTAACCAGGATTTATTATCACTGCCTGGTGTGGTGGTGCTTCTTTTCTATCTAAGGTTTGTTCCACTTTGAGTTGAGGCTAGGTTCTTTTTTCGATTCAATCCTTATGGGATTTGTTCTCTCAGTTTCCAGTATACAGTACACAACTAAATCGAGCTGCACATAATGCCGCGCAAAAGACAACCAACTAAAAACAGAGAGGAATGAAATTTATTAAAGACGATTTTGTGGGGGGGTTGGGGTGCACTATCCCCGCGCCCCGGTACGGGCACAGCCAGACGCGAGGTTGAATGTCAGTGCAGCGCATTGCTACCGGTACTACGGTGCCTATTAGGGCTTGCTCTTTTTGTGTGTGGCTTTGTTTTTTGTATTTATTCTTTTCTGAATCGTCGTAGGTAGCTTTCGCTTCATCTGTTGATTTGATTTGTTTACTGCTGAGTTTTTTTCAGTTCTTCATCCACTACTACGTTCTTCCACTTTATCCTTCTTCTTGGCGACTGTAGGTATATAGGTGAGTAGATCAGTCTCTTCTGTCATTCGCTTTACTACAGTCTTGTCCAGGGATGCAAATGGTATCCGGTATTATTTGGTATTTTCTAGGTATTTGGTATTATTTGGTATTTGGTATTTTTTATACCAAATAATACCAAATAGTTTAAATTAGGGATGCAAATGGTATAAAAAATACCAAATACCAAATAGTAGATGGTATTTTCTATACCAAATAATACCAAATAATTCCAAATAGTTGCTAAACAGGTCGCTAGCTGTTTGGAATGAGCGCAAAGTCACACTTTTTGTTTTTACAGCAAAAATAATAAGTTTTGCCTCAGTGGAAGAGTTTTTGTTGCATCTAAAAGAAATCTAGTCATGCCGAGAAAGAAAACGAGTAGAATTTGGTGGTTTTTCACTGACTCGGGAAATGGGCAAGCAGCACGTTGTGACGTTTGCGGTCTAGGCTCGGTCTCGATAAAGGGGCAGTCCATAAACGACGTCGTTCCAAAACCCAGATTTTTCGGAGCCCCCCTTCCCCCAAAATCGCCTTGCGTCCTTTTACGGGGGCCCACTCCCACTTTTTGAGAATTTTCCATGAATGGTTGTTATAAGCTAAACTGGTCAGAATTCCTTGTTCTTTTGTTGCTCAGAAACGGTAAAGAGACGTCTTGTTCTGCGTATCTGCATTGTTAAACTTTTAGTAAATTAGAAATAATGAGAAAACTCTGAACAGAAGCGCTCTGACAGAGTATAGAGTGCAAAATATGCAGAATTTATCGCTTGAAAGCTAATTGTTTAGTTATTTAAACTATTTGGTATTATTTGGTATAAAAAAATACCAAATACCAAATAATACCAAATACCTAGAAAATACCAAATAATGCCGAATGATACCAAATAATACCGGATACCATTTGCATCCCTAGTTTAAATAACTAAACAGTTAGCTTTTAAGCGAAAATTCTGCATATTTTGCGACTGTATACCATGTCAGAGCTCTTCTGTTCAGAGTTTCTCTTTATTTCTAATTTACTAAAAGTTTAGCATTGCAGATACGCAGAACAAGATGTCTCTTTACCGTTTCTGAGCAACAAAACAATAAAGAATTCTGACCAGTTTAGCTTATAACAACCATTCATGGAAAATTCTAAAAAAGTGGGAGGGGCCGCCATGAAACGACGCAAGGCGATTTTAGGGGAAGGGGGGTCCGAAAAGTCGGGATTTTGGAACCACGACCTCGTTTATGGACGCCCCTTTATCGAGACCGAGCCTAGACCGCAAACGTCACAACGTGCTTGCTCATTTCCCGTGTAAGTGAGAAAAACCATCAAATTCTGCTCGTTTTCTTTCTCGGCATGACTAGATTTCTTTTAGATGCAACAAAAACTATTCCACTGAGGCAAAACTTACATATTTTTGCTGAAAAAACAAAAAGTATGACTTTGCGCTCATTCCAAACAGCTAGCGACCTGTTTAGCAACTATTTGGTATTATTTGGTATACAAAATACCATCTGGTATTTGGTATTTTTTATACCATTTGCATCCCTAGTCTTGTCGTCATCAGCCAATTTTTGTTATTTAAACAAAATGGTAAAGGTAAGTTAGGTGACCCGAAAGTCTAACGCCGCCCCCGGCTGGCGTAATTTTAAGCCCTAAGCCTGAGCCCTAAGCCTAAGAGGAAACGACGTCGACGACGATCGGACTTTCGGGTCACTTAACCTAACTTTAGCAACAAAACATCTGTGTTCAACGTGCCAAACCGTGGTTGCAGCAATAAGTATGTCAGCCAGTAAAGCAAGCAAGGACATCGACTGGCATTTGAGCAATTGCGATCCGGGCTACCAGCAGTCAAGTTCAGTTGAGGCAAGAGATAATAAGGGTGACGGAAACGGCTGGATAATCTACCATCACGGCGAGTGATCAGCTATCAATACAATCGCTATTTGTTCCGGACCGTTCCTGGAGAGCACGGAAATTTTCCTCCTCTGACTGAACGGCGGCACCAAGGACAAGTCGACTTCAGATAAGTCCACCGGACGTGGCACTTCGCTTCCAAAGCCCGCACCGCCCAGCGCCCCTCTGACATTACGGTTGGCCAGATCCCCCCTCATATGTTTCAATTTCATGACGTCAATGAGAGACTGTGTACTTAGCCATGGTTGGGGAGCGATCTCTTGTTGGTTCCATGGCACAGAGGCGAAGGAGATCATGGACATTGGACACTAGTGGTAAAGAATAAGACCTTGAGTAATATTGCCCAGCATCTACACATACAGTCAGGACTTACGTAGGGCGTAATATAGTAGAGGTCCCATTAAGGTACCGGTAAGTAATTTTCAACATAACAGTGGTATTTGTGACAGTGGTTCAAATGCATACATGGGCCGGGGGTGTGGAGGTTATATCCCTCACCCTCGGCCGGCCATACCCCCTCCTGCACGCGCCCCCTCTTGGAGGGAGAAAATTTTCGCTTATTTAAGGCAAAATAGGCGTTTTTTGGCCTTTTTCGGACCCCCCCCCCGAGGTCTCCATACCCCCTCCGGATTTTTCCAGCCCTTGTATGTACAAATGTCGTTAAATATTTTAAGGCGATCAGTACTCGTGAGAAGACGCTGACGTACTACGATTCGCTTTAAAATGGAACGGATCCCGATGGCGTTTTACCCTGGTTCAGGTAAGATAACCAAATATTTCATAATTCTTCCATGCATGAACTGCAAATTTAGGGAGTTTCTGGTAGCGGCTGAGGAAAGCGCCAACAGCGAGTCATCTGAATGGGTGGGGATTATTGACCAGCTTGTAAGTGTCCTGTGGATAAGCAGTGGTCTCCGAATAGAAACGTCGATACTTGCCACATGTCTAGATACCGGTGGCTGTTAAAATTAGGAGCCAGAAAACGTTGTGTCACACAAAAACTATTCCAGATACCTCGGCAAACAAACTACGGTGACTGCGGAATTTTCGTCTTGGCCTTTGCTGCATTTCTAGCAAGCGGTCGACGCATTGACGCACAACCAAATCAAGTGACCGTTTTGTTCTCATAAACTTGTGCCTGTATTCACGCGTTTGTGTTATAGCAACAAATGGCAACAGCTGACGGCCTATTTGTCGTACTGTGCAGAGAACGAATTGAACCGGCTAAACTTCCTGAGGGAAAAATGAAACTAATCTGCAGACATTGTTTTTGTTTTATGATCGTATAGGTCCATGAACAATGCTTGTATTGTGCTATGCTCGCCCAGTTTCCACGTCGCTCGCAAACGCTCTCATTTTCGCCTCTACATTGCATACATGGGCCGGAAAAATCCGGAGGGGTATGGAGACCTCGGGGGAGGCGAAAAAGGCCAAAAACGCCTATTTTGCCTTAAATAAGCGAAAATTTTCTCTCTCCGGGAGGGGGGAGGGGGATATGGACGGCCGAGGGGGAGGGGTATACCCCCCACAACCCCCGGCCCATGTATGCTTCAATTGCAAACCTGTTGTGTGGTTTTAGTTGCGTTTTTCTTCTAAGCTGTGTTACATTTCTATGATAAGTCCTTCACTAAAGCTGTTTTTGATAACGCTATTTGTCTGTTGAGAGCGATGTATCGCTTGTTACAGGTGGCTCGTGACTGCAATCGCGCAGTCGTGTCTTGTTAGTGTGAATGTCCACTGGTCGGTTAATCATTCGGAAGAGCAGAACGAGTAAAGTGTTTTGCCTTTGCTTCATTAATCCAGATTCTGTAAACCTACAAAAATTAGCCGAACTTGTCCGTATTAACTGTATCGCTTGGCTACTCTTCGCTTACGGCTGAAACGTTCGTTTGCCTGTGTTTTATAACGTCCTGGGTCATATCTGGCCAAAAAAGTTGAGTAGCTGTTACACTCCAGCAAATAAGGTCACAGGAATAAGTTTACAAGTGCCTTTGCTGCATTTCGAGTGGCCGATTGCCAATGAACATTTCATTCCCTTTCATGGTTGTCCATACAAAAGGTGGCAGCTATAGACAGACTACCTATATATGTATGTATTTGTTACACTCTTCAAAGGAATAGTTGGTGGGTTGACTTGATTTCCTGCAAAAAAAGCTAAATTAATAGAAGACATTTATTTATTGACACTACTATTGTTCGTTCTTTGTTTATTTTCGCGTTGATAAAGTTATCCTATTGTTTGTTCTTTGACTATTTTCGTGTTGATAAAGTTATCGTTAGCCTCTATACGTGCTTTTACGTGCGTTGCTGGGTTGTTTTATTTCTTCCCAAAACAGAGCAATACCTAAGAGAAACCGTGCAACCGGTGAGCTCGATGCGCTGACATCCAACCTCGCGTCTGGCGGTGGTCGTACCGCAACGCGGGGATAGTGCGCCCGGGCGTTTGTGGGGCAAGGCCCCCTGTATTGCTAAAATCGAAACTTTTGGAAACTCGGCGGTTGCGGGTTTCCAAAGTACGGAACAATGTATATTTTCGGTTCAGTTGTTGGAAATACACTAGTACAACACTGCTAAGACCCTCAGAATGCTGTTCACTGCTTCTAGTAACTCTACGCATTATTTATTGAATAAACGTTTACTTTAGTGATTCTGACCCTTCGTTTTAGTTATGCTCTATGCAAATTTTTGCTTGGATCGGCGCAAGTATTAATAGTTAGTTTGGCGGTTCGCAAACGCAGCCTAACTCCAGCGAGCCTTGTTGTCAATTCCTCGTTCTGTGTTGTTTTGCCTTTCGCGCTCGTAATTTCTTGTACAATGCCGGTAAACTGGAATAACCAGATATCAAGAATTTGTTACGTTCTTACATCAGAGGAGAGTTTGAGGAAAATCAGAGTGACGTAGCAAAGAAGATCGGCGAAGCCGCAGGCACAAAGCCGCCGCCTAAAGACACCATAAGCAAACATTTGACCAAGCCCAGTCAGAAACGTTAGAGATGATGGCAGCGATTATGAATTGCCCCTTCCAGTTTTGAAGAGTCGGATTAGCGTTTTTCTCACATTCGTACTTTGCTAATAAGCTACTGAAGTTTATTGTTTGCAGTGTCTCAACCAATATTAATATTAACAGCTTTGTAGTTGTTTTCTTTCTTTTTTTGATGTGATTGTTATACTTGCACGAAAAATCGATAATCGATATCGATTTCTACAGTGATCGTAGCCAATTGTAAATGTGACAGTTGAAATCAGCGTGCCAGGAAACCCTAGTAGGATGTCTCTCGCAATGACAACCCGCCGACCCACCACTTTTCATGTCAGATTGGTGGCGGTTTGACTTGAGCTAAATTAACAAAAAAATCGTTTTCAGCATCCTCAAGCACTTCAATAAACGCAATCCTGGTGCGGCCGTAGTTTAAACTCACCACCGCATTTATTATTCCCGCAGCAATACAGGTCCCCCGTCCCGATTTTGTGCAATGCAATGGAATTGAGAGCTCCTCAATTTCAAATCAGCAACAAAGACGCCCGATATGGCACAAAAAGCCTGCTCCCGACCTGAGCATTATTACTGTGGGCACCAACGTCTAATCATTACATTCCTCACATAAATTTGCCTCGATTACGCGTTTTTGGATGCTGACTAACATAGGTGTCACCGAACGCGTTAATTAGTGCTTTGGTGCAAGTTTTAAAACTTACCTACAATACCTATGTGTGGTTTAGCAAGGCTCCGTTTCTAAACAAATACTACGACTATTCCTACCCTACCTGTATCGAAGCTGTCGCTTAGTTTAGCAGTGAAGCCAGATCTCTTCAGAAACCTGCTTCACATTTCATGAAGAGAGATGAATACATATTTAGTAGTGCCAAGTAGACAGTCACTCCAGTAGTTGCAGAATAAGCACAGTTAGAGAGAACCGCCTCCTCCAAACTTCTTTCAAACCACCTTCATCACTGCAGAAAAGTTTATAAGTAAATTTTTTCGAGCTGCAGATTCTTTCAATTATTAACAGCTACTAATTTTAGTACTACCTCAGACCCACATTTCACTGCATTTACTTTTAAACAACCTTAAAGGATGTACCAGAAAATATCAAAACTGAAAAATGCGTCGTCCCTAAACACCTAAGGATTTAAAGAAACAATGGTAGCATTCGACCGATTGACACGTAAGTATGTCTATGGTATGCATATGTTAACTAGCTGGGTTAGGCTACGCCCTAGTGCTAGGTAACATATAACAATCTGCCATTGATTAAACATAAATATAGTAAGTTTCGTGCAAAACCCAGGACTGAGGCTAGTTAGAACAAACATAGACCAGACTTACTACACCAGAATCACTAATCTACGCAACAGATACACTCCCCGACATACAACCGCGGTTTGTTGAAATATCTTCAACCGCTATTTTTCAGATTTAACACTGTTTTGTTCCCAGCAACAATGTTGATGAAAGTACATACAATATGTACGTAGTCTAAAATTTATGCTATTCTTCGTAGGAATTGTACGAGACGAGCTCCTATTGCTCTTCTTTACATATCAGGTCTTACAGTTTTTCTGACTAACTTAGACTCAGTGGTCTAGTTTCGTTACTCTTTCTTCTCACTAGGTCCCGACCGGATATCCGGATCCGGATCCGGATCCGGCCGCATATGGCCATATCCGGATCCGGTACCGGATCCGGATATTACCTGCCGGATATGCCGGATATCATTCACATATGAGAAAACGTGATTTTTTACGTATTTTGAACATAAATATTGCATTCGATTCGACCAAATGCTTGTTAGAAATTTCTTGAGACGATTGTAATCCATGACCCCAGTAGTTCAGAAAACCCTGATTTCTGTGCAAAGGATAACACCCTCATTTTTGACAATGCTAATTTTTCACCTTGACTGAAAGTAAAAATCCGCCAGATTTAAACCGGTTTTGTGAAAAAGCTGAGCTCTTCAGGTTCTTAAGTCCATATAAAGATTGGTTAACTAAATTTGGCAAAGATCCGATGAAGGGTTCTTGAAATATTTACGATAAAAATTGACATCTGAAAATTCGGGTCAGTTCATTTCGGAAGGGGATAACTACAAGCTACAGAAGGCGAGCAGGCTAGGACTTGGCCAAAACAAACTTGTTTTTGCTAATTTTTCATTTAATTAAAAATAAAAAAATCTAAAATAAAAAAAACGAACTATTATTGAGGCAAGTTTATACTGTAAATCTGTACTTTACAAAGATCAAAGCGTCTCTTTTAAGTTGCAGAATGGAGATGAATGGCTTGAGACTCTAAACTCAACTCGCAAAGAATGGAAATCTCAACTGAGATTTTTCAAATTCATAATTTTTTAGTTTGTAAAACTAGGACAGGTCTACCAAAAGGTCGGCTAAGTATACCACATTAGAGAGAACAAATTTGAACATGCAAACAATAAGTTAGCCAAAAGTCTGTGATGTCAACCATTTTTATCTAAAAATTACGAAATGAGCTGAACTTTCATGCCAAACTGTGTTTCCCCTTCTGTTTTTTTTTCAGATGAGGTCTGTATCTGGAAAATAGGTATGCCTAATAAATGCTAAAGGAAAGATTGCATAGACATTCCGACCAAATTCGAAAATGATTGGAAAGCGTCCAGTTATCAATTTCTAGCCGCGGTGATAAAATATGCAATTATGCAAAAAATATGTACATATCTCATTTTTGCATGCATATGACATATGTAATATCACATGCATCGCAAAAACCCGATATTATCCAACCATAGTTTGAACTACAATTATTAGATGTTGTTTTTAATCAACTGTTATGTATATATGTGGTTTATTGCATTCTAAAAAAATTTTAAGTTGATCAATGATATCCGGCATATCCGGATCCGGTAGAAATTTGTATCCGGTCGGGCCCTACTTCTCACTCATGCTTCGCCTTTCTAGCTGTTTATTGCTTGCTGTCTCTGTAATATACACTAACTGCCCTACATCTATCTATAGTAACAACCAATATATACGCACCATCGTAACAAATTTGCATATATACAGCGCGTACACGCCAGGAGCTACGTACTGAGCTAGCCTATGTAAAGAGAACAGGACTAAGGAAAACTGCAAATTTTGGTACCTATGTAACAACGTACATACCTATTCTGGTATAAATTGCTTAAGGGGGCGTGCAAAAATTACGTAATGGCAAGAGGGGGGAGGGGGGTTCGCCAAAAGATTACTGATCATTACGGTGGGGGGAGGGGGGGGTTGACGACTTCATTACGTAATTTTTTTAAAGTGCAAAAATCACTAAGTGGTCATAATTTTAATTGTTTTTACATACACTACATGTACATAGGGATGGGCACGAAAATTAATTTTCGTACTAGTACGAAAATTAAATCGAGGATTTTTAAATTTCGTATCGAATACGAATACGAAAATTAGAGAAATATAGAAACGAAAATTAAACGAATACGAAAATTAAATACAGCTAATACGAAAATTAATTTTCGTTACGAATTTTAATTTACGTTTCAGATATAGCTAGCAATAAATCAGCTGAATTATTAGCAATTTAACGGATTCTAAACATACAAAGGCATTTTTACTGTACCAATGCAATGTCAAAAGCATTTTTGGGGTTGTTGAACAAGTATTATAGAAAGCATTTTTAGCTTAGTAACCCAAGGAATTTGTTAATCTTGGTGCAAGTACTGGCACTGTTTAGTACAATCGTACATAGTATTTTAGTCAGTATTTTACACACACAACGGTTGACTGTCCACTTACGGACAATCTCCTGGCTCAAAGCGCATACTACATACCGGAGATTTCCACTTAGTATCCCACCCCACTTAATATCCCACTGGGATATTACATGGACCCTTATTCCGCTTTATATCCCATGGGATATTACTTGGCGGCAATGTTTATGTCAAATTTGTGATAATTTTCTTTACACAAGTATACTGTATGTATGATAAAACATTGTTCCGGTTAATATCCCATGCCGTTTGTTTCCAGTTAATATCCCATGGCTTTGTCCAGTTAATATCCCTGGGCGGCAATGTTTTCACTGAGAAAGGTGATTTTCCGTGTTATATCCCCTGGGATACTAAGTGGAAAACTCCGGTACAGTGAAGGTATGTGCAATATAAGCAAGTAGAAGCATTGCTTTACAGTAATGAAAACACGCTAACGTTAGCGAGAAATCGTGCTCTACAGAATTTGTGCACTCAGAACTGATATTTAAGGCTTATTTTTATGCTGAAAGGCCTAAACTGGGCCTAAAATTGCAGTCTAAAACCTACCGTGAAAATACGAAAATTAATTTTTGTGGAATAAAAATGAACTCGTATCGTCGTAACGAAAATTAATTTTCGTACTCGTACGAATATGAATTAGGCATTTTGATTTTCGTATCGACTAACGAATACGAAAATTAAAATAGGCAAATATTGATTTAACGAATACGAAATTCAAACGGATTTAATTTTCGTGCCCATCCCTACATGTACATGTAGTCTTGATTTGAAGCCATTGGGCTTACATTTTCTCAATTTCACTTAGATGGACGCTTAGATTACAGAATAGCTATGTTTAAAGTCAAGGATTTCCAATTTTTCAAATGTTAAATGGCAACAGTGACTTTTGACATATGTGTGATAAGAGTTTATAAGGGTATACCACTTATCGACTCGATCTTTTACAGGGTTCATGCGGCTTTTTCAGAGCAAAATTTTCTGACCAAAGTCAAATTTCCCTGTCCGATCAGAGTGAGAACATTCTAACAAGGGTGAGAAGTTTTTAAAAATTGGCTCTGAAAAACGCATTTTTAAACGGTATTCTGAGGGTAAAATTTACAGTTGTAGTAGCTGTGGAAAGTCAAAGGTCCCATTTTCAAAAGGGTGGCGAGAGATGATTCTATTGCTATCAATTTTTTCCCTGACCGGACACCAAATTCCCCGAATTTTCCCTGAAATTTTTAAAATTTCCTGACTTTGCATGACTCTCTGACTTTTCGGGTCCCGCACGAACTCTGTTTTATGACCATCGATCATCAGTCAAGTGATATGGCAGCGCAGCCCTAAAATCAATGATAAAACACTTTGGTTTCAACTTTAACAAAAAGCCACCCAATGATGGCTTCTATGTAAAACTAAGACTATGCGTACATGTATGTAGTTGTAGCTCATCAATAAAGAAAACGAAGAAAATTATCAATTGTTACTGTATACAGATGTTATTTTATCAAAAACGTCATTTTACATCGAATTGAACTCAAAAATTTGGGCTCTATCGCTTCAAAAAATTGAAATTTCGGGGGGGGGGGGTAGCCAAATTATTACGTAATTAGGGGAGGGGGGGTCAGAAAATTATTACGGGGGATTATCCGGGGGGGAGGGGGGTCCGAAAATGGGCAAAAATACCATTACGTAATTTTTGCACGCCCCCTAACCCAATATAACTGAGTGAGGACGTCGCTTTTTTGGAATTCGTTTATGGACGGCCCCAAAGTTATATAGAGTTTCTCAGTCAAAACATTAGACATTGACACTGGTTAAAGTGTTGCTTTTTCGTTACTATGCAGAATGAAGCTTTCCGGTTTTTGACTGACCGACACGCTGTGGCTCTTGGCTACAATTCTGTGCTAAATTCTGCAGAAAAAAAACGA
Organism: Sabatieria punctata; assembly: GCA_030248155.1. Taxonomy (NCBI): domain Eukaryota; kingdom Metazoa; phylum Nematoda; class Chromadorea; order Araeolaimida; family Comesomatidae; genus Sabatieria; species Sabatieria punctata. Next base: position 25,094 of record JASANB010004623.1, on the reverse strand, counting down.
ATTGAGTTAGTGGAGACTGCAAAAAGACACATGTAAGTTTCGCAAGCTCAGAACTTTTTGTTTGTGGACCTGTGGAACTTGCGTCAAGCAGGGAGTCACTTGACTGACATTTCAATGTTTCAGAATTTAGAGAAAGAAGACGTTTGTTGGTGGTCTGTAGTGCTTAAAAATGTGTCAAGTCTGTAAAATATTTTCTCATAACAACACTATGTTTTTTGGTTGAAAATCAAAACGTACAGTACATATATTTCAGTTCAGCGATAAGCTACAAACGGCCGGTCTTTTCTTCTTCTTGCAAGTGCAGGGTGACCGACACTCTCTGCCCTGCCACCACGGCTCATCATAACAGTTCAATTGGCCGCACTGTTCTTTTTCGCAACTGGAGGAGCATCTTAACGAGTTGTCAGCTCTGAAACAATTCTATTGGTCTGTAGTAAATTAGTAAATAGGTAGTAATGATAAGGTAAGAGTACTTGTGAAGCGTTCCGTCTACCCAGAAGAACTTTTTCCTGCTGGCCTTGCGTTTCAGACCGACCCATATTCTTTTGCCTTTGTATCTGTTTGCCACAATTTCGCGCTGTTTTTCCGTCTGAATAACCGCCAAATTGGCGCATCTGCGCTTTCTGCAGAAGGCATTGGCACTCTTCCAACTTTTGAACTTTCCCGCCGCTCTGGTCACTAGCGCTCCGTCTGCCAACGGCCAACATCTCTCTGTAGAAAATCAATCAGCACTAAAAGATATTCTATAGGAAACTGATAAGGTTGCTACTGCAAGAGCCGTAGGTTTTCCATTTTCCTTTGTAGCATTGAAGCAAGTGAATTTTCTTTCGGCCGCACTTCAGTTTGGCTTTCGTTCGGTGTCTAACGAATCCTTTCGAACCGGGCCGGTTCTTGCGATAGGTAGTTTTGATCTTTCGGTTGCCGATTTTCTTGCATTCTTCTACAAATAGAAGCACATCTTTTCCAAACCCCAGAGGACACACATGTAACAGTTCCGAGCCGGCCTGGGGAAGGGGTTTTCTGTCATGAGGGATTTCGCCCCCAGGGAGTGGGTCGAAAATACATACATGTATTTTAAGAGCTCCAAGACGTCTCTGGAAATACGCTTTTAACATTTTAGTCTTAAACACCGGCAGCGGAAACGCCGATTTCGGTTACCGAAGGCCATTACAAGCGGATTTTAAGCTAAAAATTAGTGATTTCTTGGCACAGTTTGTTAATACTGTTGCCGCTACAGGTTGTCCTTTCTAGCTGGGGCTAACCCTCACAAATCCTTAGCTAGTGCATTGTATGCCATATTTCTTTGTCGCGTCGTGGCCGTGGGTAGTTTACGCTATCCCGTGTGTCACGGCGGCCCCTGCACCCGTGGAAGCGGTGTGTTTATCTCTTTGAGTATCAGTCTTCAAAATTTTCTGTCTGTCCGCACGGACATTTTGCCGAATGCGGACATGCAACAAAATGTTGAAATTCGCGTCGGACACATTATCCGTGTCCGGTTTCATCATGCGGACATTTTCGTCCATCGATGCGGACAGACGCGGACAGAGACGTCCGGATTGGCGGACAGCGGCGGACAGAGCCGGACAGAGATGTCTAGATTGGCGGACAGAGACGTCCAGATTGGCGGACAGAGATGTCCAGATTGGCGGATAGAGATGTCCAGATTGGCGGACTACAAACAAATCTGTTTTGCCGTTCAGGTTTCGCGTTAGTGGTTTGCTTTTGTTGTTTTACCTGGAAATCACCCTAAAAATCGGTTTTACACAACGTTCTCATACCTCTCTGAGTATCAGTCTTCAAAATTTTCTGCCTGTCCGCACGGACATTTTGCCGAATGCGGACATTCAGCAAAACTGTCAAAATTCGCGTCGGACAGATTATTATCTGTGTCCGGTTTGATCATGCGGACACTTTCGTCCATCGATGCGGACAGACGCGGACAGAGTAGTCGTCCATCGATGCAGACAGACGCGGACAGAGACGTCCAGATTGGCGGACAGAGATGTCCAGATCGGCGGACTAGAACAAATCTGTTTTTCCGTTCAGGTTTTGCGGCTAGTGGTTTGCTTTGCTGTTGTTGTTTCACCTGGAAATCACTGTGTAAAAATCGTTTTACACAACGTTCTCATGCAATTTTACCGGTAAGGTAACCAATGTTAGTGGTGGCACGTAAAGGATACTACTACATGGTGTTGTGTGATAATTGGCAAAATTTCAGCTGTTAATATTAGTGGTCGATTGTTAGTGTATGCATTGCGTCCTTTGGCTTCTCTTGGCTGGTTGTCCTTAGAACAGAAGTGAGACTCGCCTGTTATAGTAAGTTCTTTTTCTTTCACTCTAGTTATTCATTCCTGTTAGCTCACTTTTACCTGATGGTTTTAAAACTGATGTGAAATTTCAAAATGAAAATACACCTGTTCTAGATTGTAAATAATCACCTCTACTAGCTCCTTAAGGATCACTCCAAGTGCCCGCCGGAGTGCCTGCCAGACACCAAAATTTCGTCAATTTTTCCAGTTTGTCTCAGACATTTCAGCAAGGTGTCCGAACCACTGAACGTGTCTGGAAACTGTCCAAACAACAGTGAATGTGCTCAAATCATATGGGCCATCTATCTCTCCAGGACAAACCTCAGAGTGCGAGTGTTCTGTCCGGACTTGTGGCTCCAGCACTTCTGTCCGGGTTGTCCGCTCCTTTGATTTTGTCCTGACATCTATCTCTCCAGGACAAACCTCTGAGTGCAAGTGTTCTGTCCGGACTTGTGGCTCTAGCAGTTCTGTCCGGGTTGTCCGCTCCTTTGATTTTGTCCTGACATCTATCTCTCCAGGACAAACCTCTGAGTGCAAGTGTTCTGTCCGGACTTGTGGCTCTAGCAGTTCTGTCCGGGTTGTCCGCTCCTTTGATTTTGTCCTTACATCTATCTCTCCAGGACAAACCTCTGAGTGCAAGTGTTCTGTCCGGACTTGTGGCTCTAGCAGTTCTGTCCGGGTTGTCCGCTCCTTTGATTTTGTCCTGACATCTATCTCTCCAGGACAAACCTCTGAGTGCAAGTGTTCTGTCCGGACTTGTGGCTCTAGCAGTTCTGTCCGGGTTGTCCGCTCCTTTGATTTTGTCCTGACATCTATCTCTCTAGGACAAACCTCTGAGTGCAAGTGTTCTGTCCGGACTTGTGGCTCTAGCAGTTCTGTCCGGGTTGTCCGCTCCTTTGATTTTGTCTTGACATCTATCTCTCCAGGACAAACCTCTGAGTGCAAGTGTTCTGTCCGGACTTGTGGCTCTAGCAGTTCTGTCTGGGTTGTCCGCTCCTTTGATTTTGTCCTGACATCTATCTCTCCAGGACAAACCTCTGAGTGCAAGTGTTCTGTCCGGACTTGTGGCTCTAGCAGTTCTGTCCGGGTTGTCCGCTCCTTTGATTTTGTCCTGACATCTATCTCTCCAGGACAAACCTGAGTGCAAGTGTTCTGTCCAGACTTGTGGCTCCAGCAGTTCTGTCTGGGTTGTCCGCTCCTTTGATTTTGTCCTGACATCTATCTCTCCAGGACAAACCTCTGAGTGCAAGTGTTCTGTCCGGACTTGTGGCTCCAGCAGTTCTGTCCAGGTTGTCCGTTCCTGTGGTTTTGTAAGGCCATCTATCTCTCAGTTTCCCAGTGTCCGAGGCTAGCCAGAAAATTTGACAAAATTTTTGTGTCTAGCTGGACACGCGTGTCTGCCTGGACAGGCGCGTATCTGCCCGGACATATCGTTTTGTTCATCACTGATGACAAACATGAATCCTAAGCAGCTAGTGCAATTAATCTTAAAAAATTTTTTTCTTTCAGAGTCATGGCTGCTCAGCCGTCTGGCAGTAGAGAATATAGGTAGAGCTGCTGAGCCTGTAGAGGTAACATACAGTAGGGACCCTTAAGGGTCCCCCTAGACCCCCAGACCCCCATCTGTTCAATCATTCTTTCAGCTGCTCACTTAGCCAGACATCCGGTTGATGAGAACGATCCTGGTCATCTGCTGATTGGAACCTCACTCAGAATTAGAGACCTGCATTTGGACAAGTCTCTGAAAACAGCCTGGAGAATACAGAAGAAACCGATGCAATGTGCATCAGCAACTGGCCTGGACACGGACGGCTTGTACTGTTTGTAGGGTGCCGCTCTGCACAAACACCACATGTTGGCGCCTTTGGCACCAACAAGTTGACTATTCATTTGATGACACGGAAGCTTGAGGATCCGAAAAACCGTGCATTAGAAGTCATTACTGAGTTGCTCTTTGAATGCGGACTGTAAGTGGCTGAGGACTTTGTCTGGCGGACAGTGTCTAGATCTGATGGGTTATAGCCAATATACTGTTATGTTTCCCATCAGCACCAGTACTGAAACTGATTATACATACTGATCCTTTAATCTTGTCGTTTTGTCTTCTAAGTCTATCCTTGTTACACATTGGCACCATACATGTAGTAGGGGAGGTTTGGGGGTTACCCCCCTGCTGGAAAGGCCAAACCCCCCTCACCCCCCACCCCCCCCGAGACAGGTTAAGGGACCCCTCCCCCCGACCAAAAAATACAAGTGGTGGTAGTGGCTCCAGTATTAACAAACTGGGTCAGAAATCACTAATTTTTAGCCTAAAATTCACTTGAAAAGCCTTTTGGAAACCGAATTTGGCGTTTCCACTGCTGATATTTAAGAAAAATCGGTGTTTTTGGAAGCTCTTTTTGTCATTTTTTGCTTGTTTTTAGCTTTAAAACGCTATTTGGCAGCTTAAAATAGCGATTTTTAGCGTCCTTACTGAAAAAAACGTGCTAAAAACGCATTTCTAGGCGTTTTGGAGCTTTTTGAAATTTGGGACCCCCCACCTGGGCGAAACCCCCCCTCGACCCCCCACCTGAGGAAACCCCCCCTACCCCCAGGTCGGCCCGGAGCTGTTATGCTAGATTTACAATGCCGCGTCGCGTTGCCTCAACCTGCCTCGCGTCGCGGCAGCGTCGGCCGACGCTCCTGCGGTCGGCCGCCTCAATTTATCCGCATTTCCGATGCCGCGTTTCTCGCCGCTGCATCTGAGTTCCACTTTACCGTAGCGAGCAGTTTGATAAGCAGGCGCATCAGCAAATGGGTAGGATGCCGAAAATTCCTGGGTAGGATGCCGAAAAATATCGGATACCGGATAATTTTACAGAATACGATTGTAGGAAAAAACCACCCTCAGTCGAAAAATTGCCTTTTTTAAGCTTGTCTGCCTAAACCTAAGCCTAAGCCTAAAACTAAGCCTGACTTAAAGCTTATAGCCTGAAACTAGGGCTTAAAATTAGCAAGAACGCAAGCAAAATAGGCCAGTTTTGCCAATCGGCCACGCGCAATGCGCGAAATCAATTCAATATGATGCTCTGCCTGCTATCTTTGCACGTAAACGGCTGCTGTAGCGGGCGGCGGACGCGTCGGAATTAAACTTTGGTCAATTCGCGCGTTGAGTCGACGCTGACGCCAGGTTGACGCAACGCGGCACTGGAAATGTTCAAACGCGACGCAAGCGAGGCGAGCGACGCGTGCGACGCGGCATTGTAAATCCCGCATTACATGTATGATTGGCACTGTGTGCTGATTGTCTGTTGTGTACTTATATCATTACTTCTTAGTTGTAGAGTGATAGACACCCTGTCATGCAGTTGAAAAACATTCAATGTAATCGTGTTTGGTTTTAAGTAAATGTCCTGCTGCTTCCATTATTTCCTAATACTGGTCCAACACAAAGCAAAAATGTCTGAAGTACACACTGGAGTGCAGTCTGTTTAGGTACTTTCTGTCCAGTCAACAGACAATCTGTCCGTGATCTTGTCCGGTGTCCATACTGTATGTCTGCTGTCCGCTCGCTTTTTCTGTCCATTTTCAATCTGTCCGGGTAGCGTACATTTTGTCCACGAATGTCCGGTGGACGGACGATCTGTCCATGATGTTGTCCGGCGTCCATATGTCTGCTGTCCGCTCGCTTTTTCCGTCCATTTTCAATCTGTCCGGGTAGGGTACATTTTGTCCACGAATGTCCGGACTTCCGAGTCGGCGAAAATGTCCGGTTGATCAAATATGATCAACCTGATACTCAAAGAGTTATGGGTTCGAAACCTGTCGAGCCGATGGTAAGTAGTGAACACAAAGCCCAACCCAGGCCGTCGAAAGTCAGTAATGGCAAGTAGATAAATGGGGACCAAACGTTAGCTGTCTTGCACACACCGACAGCAAAAGGGGAGGGTTGTTGTTAAGGAGGCTGCCGGACCTTCTCTCTCTTCCTGCTCTATAGCAGTTGGCTACTCCTAGTCCAAAAGGACAAAACGTTACAACAGCAACAACAACAACTTCTAGCAGCACCACTTACTTCTTTTTCGTGTAGTTGTTTTACTTCTTTTCGGCCGTGTAACTTGGTTCTCACTTTTCAACGAAACACTGCAAACGGCGGCCTTTTTGTGCAGCGCTTGGCACGGTCCAACGCCCCAATAACCGGGCTTCTTCCAGTTTATCTGACCGCAATTCCAGTCCGGACTGCACTTCTCGTGGTCACAGTTTCGCGAAGACGGCCAACTATTTGGGTAGTTGACCTCTTTGCGGTCAGTGTAGAGACGCTGATAGTCCACCTTCGACCCGTCCACCCAGTTCAGTTCAGCGTTGGCCGCTCGTCTCAGGCCGATCCACATTTCCGCTCGCGAGTAAGAAGCTACGCGTTTACTTTGTCGGAGGGAATGAATTACAGCTAGATTGGCGCATTTCTTGCCACAGAATTCGGCTGCAGTTTGCCATGAGCTGAATGACTTGGCAGTTTTGAAGAATAGTGAGCCTTCGGTGTATTTCCAACAGCCACTGGCTGAAACTGATCTTCTCTCTATCACAGATCTAGTTTTCCTCTTACTTCTACATCCACTCTTGACCGGGCGCCATCCGATGCTACCTTCGCAGCGCAGCACTGCCACTATTTGTCGGTTGCATTTTATTTTCACTCTTGTTCGTTTAGTTATCGGTGGTTTGGGACTGTGGCTGATGGTTAGGGCGAAACTTTGCAGCCGAAAGCAACGATCTGGTGATGCAAAGCAAAGGAATGCGTCTAAACTGGTAGAAACTGTTCTTGCCGGAAATCATAAATACGACCTATTGGTACTTTCTTACCCTCCCCCGGAATTTGGGCTCTCGGACCCCCAAGTCCTGCTCCATTTTGGCCGACGGCCTGTTATGCTTGTTGGATGAAAATTGTATCAGTGATAAATCTTCTTACCACAAAATACATATGCGCGCCGGCACAGTTGGTGTAGTGGTTTAGGCCGCATAGCCACTGTGCCCGACGTCGTGCGCTCATCCTCTCGGCGCGGAAATTACCTTGCCGCAAAGAGTTGGTGGTCGGCGCAAAGCTCCACCCAGGCCACCGAAAGCTGGTGACAGCTAGTAGGTGAAATGGGAACCGACTGGATCTGCCGTTGCACCAAAGCCACTCCACAAAGCGTGCCGCGTTGGAGAAGAAGCTGTCTGAGAAACCAACTATGCCGGGAGCCCTCTGGCATATGGGGCACCGGCGGCCGTCGGGAGCTGTCAGAATCATGGCATCAACACGCCGGCCCGCCCTCCTGGTGACCGGCACCCAGCAGCATGGCTAGGAGTGGCTGGCAGTGAAAGAAGGGCAACGTCCGAGATGACGAATCACGGGGGTAGCGAAATGGACCTTTAGGCCTGATTGTAGGCCGTAAGGCCCCCGCAAATCGGATCGGATGGATACATACTGTATGCGCTTATATTAAAATTGGTATTTCTCAAAATCGAGTCCGATTAAACGGCGAGTGAATAATGGTGCGCAGAAATTTTGCAAATATTTCAACTACACAGACTTACAACAGATTGGCGTTAGCAGCAAGAAATACTCCTTCATCTTCTATCCTTCCCAAAGTGCACGTCAAAAATGCATGAAGAAGCATCGATTCTTAGTTCAATGCATGTACAGTTTTTGCAAACAGCCTTGAATACGATCACATAGCATGAACCTTTTGCATGCTAATGCTTCACTGAAGAACGGTTGAGAAGCATGTCGCTCTTGACAGTTTGTAAAAACCAAACCCTACTTTCTGTTGAGCTAAATAAAGCCGTTTAGGAAATAAATAGAATTTTACTGAATAACGTGAGAGCAACAATGAACAGGAGTTGTAAAAGTTCGATAAACAAAGAAAAGAGGCAAACAATCTAAATACATGACGCTCAAGATATTTTAAGTAGTACCGACTATTCCGAAGATATCCCTCCAAGTCTTTTCACTGTTTCAAACAGAAGGAGAAGTTTCGGAAAAACTTGAACACAAAAGAACGCAGGGGTACAACAAAGATGGCAAGTAAAAAGTCACTGGACAAATAGTTTTAACAGCTGAAAGAAAGTTACACCTACACAGAATTTTTCTCGGGTTGTCTGTCTTTTTCGATAGGGTCTGCACCTCACAATAATAATGCACATGACCACAAAAAATTTCACATCACTTCACCAGGTTTAACTACAAATCAACACAATCAATAATAGCCAGGTTGTAAGATAAACGGTGTACACAAGCACGCACCAACAACAAAAGTACTTTGGTTTTCGGCTAATAAGCAACAACAACAATACTGCAGTTAGTTTTACACCACACTGCCGGGAAAAACAACCGTAGTAGATTGTCACAGAAAGAGCGATAGTTTTCTTGGCCTAAAAATGGAAACCACGCTCCGTAATCCAAATCAACAGCTCAGTGGACATAACCAAGACAGGAGCGTGGTTTGGACGAGTTTACTGAGTGAGAGCCTGTTGTTCGTGGCCGGCAACAGCGCCTACGCCCTGTCCCGGCATGGTGCTGTAGTTGGAACCGGACTTTGCCAACGGCTGGTCAGGGCGCTGCGTCTTTTGTTGTCTGAACTGATCCTCCTGCGGATTGGTGCTGCTCGCCTGCAACCTTCTGCTATTTCTACCGCCATACCCAACTGTACACCGGAGCGTCGAATTCATTTTAAATAAACAATATACAGTATGGACAGGAAAAGCCCCCCATTCACTTTTGTATTAAAGTCAGTATTATAATACAGTCAGGCACTTAACGCCGTTTATGGCACCAACACCACATAAGGTGCCGGTACCATATCGTGCCGGTAACTAGGGTAGTGGTACTATATACGGTACCGTCACCATATGCCTGTGGTGGTACCATATACGGTCCATGGGTAGGGGTCGATAATATGGGACCACCACAGGCTCCAAACGTGGGGGTACCATAGGGTACCACTACACTAGGTACCGGTACCATATATGGCACTGACACCTTATATGGTGTCGGTACCATAAACGGCGTTAAGTGCCTGACTGTAATAGTTGCAGAGAATTTAGAAAGGCTCCGTGTTAGCTACGCAAGGAAACCAACCGAATTCGACGCTTCAAAAGGAAACCGGTCTGCCACCAGAAAAAACGACCCAAGCATGCCGGTCTTACCGGTAGCTGAATTTTATTTACACAACCAGTATTGGTTTAAAACCAAAATCACTCGATTCGTCATCAGTTTGTAAGAAGAAAGTACACACAGCAGCAGTGCAGCACTAGTAGTGTACGGCCATAAATTAACAAAGCTCCACCACCACCACCACCACCACCAAGAGCAGTGTGCAAACTTGCCGTATAAGCAGATTTGCTCAACTCTAATCATAAGTTATACGGTAAGCAAGCAGCACCAACAAATAGACCAATTAGAGGCTACAGACAGACGACACACTAATCAGCCACCATGCATCAGCTCCTCTAATTAGTGGAGAGAAAAGTCAAAGAAAGATAATAGACAGAGTGCATGTAAAGAAAAAGACTTGGTGCAGACGAGCGATCTACCACCACGACCGGACTCAGACCACTGGATGCCACTGCTTCTCGCCCAGCTACAACACACCACATAAAGCTCTACTCTACTACGTCACTACACACGTGCACCTGTACTACTGATCGCTCCATGCACAGATAACAGACTGTCCTGCCCCACCCACCCACCCAAACCAGAGATTAGCTAGAACAATTTTTGTTATTTGTTAGTAACACAACAAAATCCAACCATCAGAGACAGAACCGATCCGAGCTGGCCATTTTTGACACGAAAATCGCTAAAGCTGTATATAATAAGCCAAAATCAGCGTTTTCTAGATTGAAACTTTTCTCTGAAATTGCGAAAAAATTGCTTGCACCATGAGTTACAACCCGGAAATGAAATATAGTGGTCGACAAAGATCTGAGGGGTCCAGCCTCTGGATTGAAAAGCAACTAGTGTTTTAGCGTTTCTGTAGTCTATGAGTAGTCGGTCATACAGTTAGTATAGTAGTTGTGACACTTAAAAAGACAGTACTACATCACGCTGACAACGGGACTTCGCAACGTCATCGGTTGGTCGAAAAGCAATTCGTGTTTTACTGTTTCTGTAGTTTATCGGTTGGTTTCGGTTCATAAAGTGGGAGGAGTTTTGTCCAGCTCGATTATACATCGGCTACCCTATCACCGGGATTGGCTGAGGAGCTACTGTTCGGCAGGCAGTTCAAATAAACCAACAGACAATTTGCCGAGTGGGTACGGAACGGACGAAATCAGTGAGGCTGTCGTGTGTCAAAACAATTGCAGGTAATTGAAAATGAGAAGAGCTGAGGCTGAGCAGCACACCAGACACGCTAGCGAATCGACTGCGACGGCACAAGGCAGCGCAGCAGCAGGCAAGGCGGGCTGGTTTTCTATAGAAACAGCCGCAAAAGGCGGCAAGAAAACAGTAGTACAGGTAAAAGACAGGTCATGCGCCGAACGAACGGAATGAGTGAGTTGTTAAATTTTGCGAGTAGAGTAGGACAAAATCGCTCAAGCATCGCTGACAAGACAAGTGCTAAAGAGAGCAGTAATTTGGGCCGGTAGGAATACATAAAACAAGACGGTTCTTCAAAATGAGTGTGTAAAACTTTAGATACATAGTTTGTACATTTTTAAGATCCTCTCAGTTTTAGAGGCAGGGACAGATTTTTTTTGGAAATTTTTTACAAAATTAGACCGGCAGCAGAGGAAAACGTCAGTAAACTTTTATTTGAAGAAACTCCATAAAAATTCATAAAAAAGCAGCTTTCCCTTCCAATCTGAACAATTCTGCCACTCTTTAGGCAAATCTGTCCAAAATCAGGTCTCCCTTCGTCCAAAGAATTCTACGACACTTAGCTGCTTTCCTTCCAAAGAATTCTGGCACTCTTTAGGCAAATCTTTCAAAAAGCAGCTGTCGCTTCCAAAGAATTCTGGCACTCTTTAGGCAAATCTTTCAAAAAGCAGCCTTCGCTTCCAAAGGATTCTGGCACTCTTTAGGCAAATGTTTCAAAAAGGGGCTTTCCTTCCAAAGGATTCTGGCACTCTTTAGGCAAATCTTTCAAAAAGCAGCTTTCGCTTCCAAAGAATTCTGGCACTCTTTAGGCAAATCTTTCAAAAAGCAGCCTTCACTTCCAAAGGATTCTGGCACTCTTTAGGCAAATGTTTCAAAAAGGGGCTTTCCTTCCAAAGGATTCTGGCACTCTTTAGGCAAATCTTTCAAAAAGCAGCTGTCGCTTCCAAAGAATTCTGGCACTCTTTAGGCAAATCTTTCAAAAAGCAGCCTTCGCTTCCAAAGGATTCTGGCACTCTTTAGGCAAATCTTTGAAAAAGGGGCTTTCCTTCCAAAGGATTCTGGCACTCTTTAGGCAAATCTTTCAAAAAGCAGCTTTCGCTTCCAAAGAATTCTGGCACTCTTTAGGCAAATCTTTCAAAAAGGAACTTTCCTTCCAAAGAATTCTGGCACTCTTTAGACAAATCTTTCAAAAAGGAGCTTTCCTTCCAAAGAATTCTGGCACTCTTTAGGCAAATCTTTCAAAAAACAGCTTTCGCTTCCAAAGAATTCTGGCACTCTTTAGACAAATCTTTCAAAAAGGAGCTTTCCTTCCAAAGAATTCTGGCACTCTTTAGGCAAATCTTTCAAAAAACAGCTTTCGCTTCCAAAGGATTCTGGCACTCTTTAGACAAATCTTTCAAAAAGGAGCTTTCGCTTCCAAAGAATTCTGGCACTGTTTAGGCAAATCTTTCAAAAAGTAGCTTTCGCTTCCAAAGGATTCTGGCACTCTTTAGACAAATCTTTCAAAACTTTCAAAAAGGAGCTTTCCTTCCAAAGAATTCTGGCACTCTTTAGGCAAATCTTTCAAAAAACAGCTTTCGCTTCCAAAGGATTCTGGCACTCTTTAGGCAAATCTTTCAAAAAGGAGCTTTCGCTTCCAAAAAAAGGAGCTTTCCTTCCAAAGAATTCTGGCACTCTTTAGGCAAATCTTTCAAAAAACAGCTTTCGCTTCCAAAGGATTCTGGCACTCTTTAGGCAAATCTTTCAAAAAGCAGCTTTCGCTTCCAAAGAATTCTGGCACTCTTTAGGCAAATCTTTCAAAAAGCAGCCTTCGCTTCCAAAGGATTCTGGCAGTCTTTAGGCAAATCTTTCAAAAAGCAGCATTCACTTCCAAAGGATTCTGGCACTATTTAGGCAAATCTTCCAAATGCAGCTTTCGCTTCCAAAGAACTCTGGCACTCTTTAGGCAAATCTTTCAAAAACAGGAATTTTCCCTTACAATCCTAAGAATTGTGGTACTCTTTAGGCAAATCTGCAGCTATCGCTTCCAAAGAATTATGGAACTCTTTAGGTAAATCTTTCAAAAAGCAGCTTTCGCTTCCAACGAGTTCTGGCACTCTTTAGACAAATCTTTCAAAAAGCAGCTTTCGCTTCCAAAGAATTCTGGAACTCTTTAGGCAAACCTTTCAAAAAGCAGCTTTCGCTTCCAAAGAATTCTGGCACTCTTTAGACAAATCTTTCAAAAAGCAGCTTTCGCTTCCAAAGAATTCTGGCACTCTTTAGGCAAATCTTTCAAAAAGTAGCGTTCGCTTCCAAAGGATTCTGGCACTCTTTAGGCAATTCTTTCAAAAAGCAGCCTTCGCTTCCAAAGGGTTCTGGCGCTCTTTAGGCAAATCTTTCAAAAAGGAGCTTTCCTTCCAAATAATTCTGGCACTGTTTAGACAAATCTTTTAAAAAGCAGCTTTTGCTTCCAAAGAATTCTGGCACTCTTTAGGCAAATCTTTCAAAAAGGAGCTTTCCTTCCAAAGAATTCTGGCACTCTTTAGACAAATCTTTCAAAAAGGAGCTTTCGCTTCCAAAAAAAGGAGCTTTCCTTCCAAAGAATTCTGGCACTCTTTAGGCAAATCTTTCAAAAAACAGCTTTCGCTTCCAAAGGATTCTGGCACTCTTTAGGCAAATCTTTCAAAAAACAGCTTTCGCTTCCAAAGGATTCTGGCACTCTTTAGGCAAATCTTTCAAAAAGGAGCTTTCGCTTCCAAAGAATTCTGGCACTCTTTAGGCAAATCTTTCAAAAAGCAGCCTTCGCTTCCAAAGGATTCTGGCAGTCTTTAGGCAAATCTTTCAAAAAGCAGCATTCACTTCCAAAGGATTCTGGCACTATTTAGGCAAATCTTCCAAAAGCAGCTTTCGCTTCCAAAGAACTCTGGCACTCTTTAGGCAAATCTTTCAAAAACAGGAATTTTCCCTTACAATCCTAAGAATTGTGGTACTCTTTAGGCAAATCTGCAGCTATCGCTTCCAAAGAATTATGGAACTCTTTAGGTAAATCTTTCAAAAAGCAGCTTTCGCTTCCAACGAGTTCTGGCACTCTTTAGACAAATCTTTCAAAAAGCAGCTTTCGCTTTCAAAGAATTCTGGAACTCTTTAGGCAAACCTTTCAAAAAGCAGCTTTCGCTTCCAAAGAATTCTGGCACTCTTTAGACAAATCTTTCAAAAAGCAGCTTTCGCTTCCAAAGAATTCTGGCACTCTTTAGGCAAATCTTTCAAAAAGTAGCGTTCGCTTCCAAAGGATTCTGGCACTCTTTAGGCAATTCTTTCAAAAAGCAGCCTTCGCTTCCAAAGGGTTCTGGCGCTCTTTAGGCAAATCTTTCAAAAAGGAGCTTTCCTTCCAAATAATTCTGGCACTGTTTAGACAAATCTTTTAAAAAGCAGCTTTTGCTTCCAAAGAATTCTGGCACTCTTTAGGCAAATCTTTCAAAAAGGAGCTTTCCTTCCAAAGAATTCTGGCACTCATTAGACAAATCTTTCAAAAAGTAGCTTTCGCTTCCAAAGGATTCTGGCACTCTTTAGACAAAACTTTCAAAAAGGAGCTTTCCTTCCAAAGAATTCTGGCACTCTTTAGGCAAATCTTTCAAAAAACAGCTTTCGCTTCCAAAGGATTCTGGCACTCTTTAGACAAATCTTTCAAAAAGGAGCTTTCGCTTTCAAAGAATTCTGGCACTGTTTAGGCAAATCTTTCAAAAAGTAGCTTTCGCTTCCAAAGGATTCTGGCACTCTTTAGGCAAATCTTTCAAAAAGGAGCTTTTCTTCTAAAGAATTCTGGCACTCTTTAGACAAATCTTTCAAAAAGGAGCTTTCCTTCCAAAGAATTCTGGCACTCTTTAGGCAAATCTTTCAAAAACAGCTTTCGCTTCCAAAGGATTCTGGCACTCTTTAGGCAAATCTTTCAAAAAGGAGCTTTCGCTTCCAAAGAATTCTGGCACTCTTTAGACAAATCTTTCAAAAAGCAGTTTCGCTTCCAAAGAATTCTGGCACTCTTTAGGCAAATCTTTCAAAAAGCAGCCTTCGCTTCCAAAGGATTCTGGCAGTCTTTAGGCAAATCTTTCAAAAAGCAGCATTCACTTCCAAAGGATTCTGGCACTATTTAGGCAAATCTTCCAAAAGCAGCTTTCGCTTCCAAAGAACTCTGGCACTCTTTAGGCAAATCTTCCAAAAACAGCAATTTTCCCTTACAATCCCAAGAATTGTGGTACTCTTTAGGCAAATCTGCAGCTATCGCTTCCAAAGAATTATGGAACTCTTTAGGTAAATCTTTCAAAAAGCAGCTTTCGCTTCCAAACAATTCTGGCACTCTTTAGGTACATAAACCTTTCAAGAAAGAAGTTTTCTCTTTCAAACAGTTCGAACACTCTTTAGGAAAACCTTTCAACAAAGCAGTTTTCTCGTTCAAACAATTCTGCTCTAAGGGCAAGCTCTTCAATTGAACAGAAATTTGTTTCAAGCAAGTTTTTCTGAGTGTAAAAGCACTTCGGGTACATAGGTCTTAACAAAAAGCAGTTTTCCCTTTGAAGTAATTCTTTCTGATAGTAAACTTGTGATGTAGCTCTTTCAATAAGTAGTTTTCTCTTTGAAGTAATTCTTTCTGAACAGTAAACTCTTTAGGTAGCTCATTCAAAAGTAGTTTTCTCTTTGAAGTAATTCTCTCTGACAGTAAACTCTTTAGGTAGCTCTTTCAATAGTAGTTTTCTATTTGAAGTAATTATTTCTGACAGTAAACTCTTTAGGTAGCTCTTTCAATAAGTACTTTTCTCTTTGAAGTAATTCTTTCTGGCAGTAAACTCTTTAGGTAGCTCTTTCAATACGTAGTTTTCTCTTTGAAGTAATTCTTTCTGACAGTAAACTTTTTGCTCTTTCAATAGTACTTTTCTCTTTAAAGTCATTCTTTCTGACAGTAAACTCTTTAGGTAGCTCTTTCAATAGTAGTTTTCTCTTTGAAGTAATTCTTTCTGACAGTACACTCTTTAGGTAGCACTTTCAATAGTAGTTTTCTCTTTAAAGTAATTCTTTCTGACAGTAAACTCTTTAGGTAGCTCTTTCAATAGTAGTTCTCTCTTTGAAGTAATTCTTTCTGACAGTAAACTCTTTAGTTAGCACTTTCAATAGTAGTTCTCTCTTTGAAGTAATTCTTTCTGACAGTAAACTCTTTCGGTAGCTCTTTCAATAAGTAGATTTCTCTTTGAAGTAATTCTTTCTGACAGTAAACTCTTTCTTTCGGTAGCACTTTCAATAAGGAGTTTTCTCTTTGAAGTAATTCTTTCTGACAGTAAACTCTTTAGGTAGCACTTTCAATAGTAGTTTCTCTTTCATCCAATTATTTCTATTTGATAAGTTTTTTATGCAGCGTTCGTTCAGAAAACAGTTTTTTCTGGGAACACGTAATTGAAAGAAAGCACGAGGAATAAAAGCTCAGCGCAGCTCGAAACCCAACGCTATGCACCGGTGCAAGACAAATGTGGCGAGACGCTTGTTTACTCCAGTCGCCTGTTTCCTTCCAGGTGCGATGTCTCAAGATAAGCAGCTTGCTACGAGCCAGCCGCGCCCAGCCCACAAGCTTTAAGATTATGTCTGCATGGCCCATACAATTAAGCCAGACATGGGCTTTTCGGCTGAGGGGTTGTAGAATTTTCAATTTCTTAGGGGCTGAGGGGGGGTAGAAGCGCCTGAGGGGGTGGTAAGCCTAAAAGTCCGATTTTTGGCATATTTTTCATTAAAATGAGCTACAATAAGCTATTCTGAGCTCACTTACACCTAATCCAGTCATATTTTTCCTGAGGGGGGTAGCGGCCGGTTTGAGGGGGGTAGGTCCGAGCCTGAGGGAGGTCAACCCCCCTCAGCCCCCCTTGCCCATGTCTGACTTAAGCTGCAACAAAAACGAATCATAAGCCTTGGCTGCCAGGTGAAATAGACAGGTGTAGGTCACAATTTTTATTCGTTTGTCTTATTTTTGCCCATTTTATTTCTACCTCCTCCGCTACTGGGGGCAGGGGTGTACACACTAAACATACAACCCCGGGATTTGCTACGGTTCTAGCCATGGTTTATCTTTCTAGCAATTTTTTTCTCACAGTAAACAATACAATCAGTTTTTTAATATATAGTTTTCTCCTCAAGCAATTCTTGGTGACAGCATAGCAAAGTGCACTGAAATTGAGGAATTTCCACAGAAAGGAAAGTCACATTCAGGCATCTTCTTGAAATATAGCAATTTTTAGTGCCCTTGAGGTACACGGGTGCCCAGTCAGTAGTACTGTATCTATGTTATGCCAAATGGGGATCGATCGGCTTTACAAATTTCATTCGAGGCTATACTCTTGGTATTACTAAGAGATCACAGTTTAGGTGGACCGCCCTAGCTCTTAGTTTTCGGCACACAACATCTACAGCAGGAGTTGTAAGTTTCACACCAAAATTGTGCAGGTACTGTACAATATAGGTATCCAAAGGCATTGATAATAAATTATGAGTGATGGGGAAACTGTCCTTTCCTGTGTTGCAGGGATGTGAGGTGGGAAAAAAACACCGGAAAAAAACTGTTTTTTCCGGAAAAAAACCGGTTTTTTTCCTAAGGGTCGGAAAAAAACATAAATCGCGGAAAAAAACTCAAGCTAAAAATAGCTAATTTACGTCATTTTTCGTTTAAAAAATGGACTTTTGCTATGTATAATAGGCCATACTGACTCAAAACTGTTAGAAAAACAACAAAAAAGACCAAATTTGGCATGAAAAAAACAAAAATGCAAACTGCTGTAAGAAAATTTGCATATAGCGTTATTTATGGAACCTGTCAGGCACTGTTTCATGCCTGTTTCGTGATTTATATCAATGTAACACGTGTATTTCTGGTCTAACAAGACTGAGGAAGGCGCTAGAAAGCGTTAGGAATAAAAACATATTCAGGGATGTGAGGTGGGAAAAAAACACCGGAAAAAAACTGTTTTTTTCCGGAAAAAAAACCGGTTTTTTTCCTAAGGGTCGGAAAAAAACATAAATCGCGGAAAAAAACTCAAGCTAAAAATAGCTAATTTACGTCATTTTTCGTTTAAAAAATGGACTTTTGCTATGTATAATAGGCCATACTGACTCAAAACTGTTAGAAAAACAACAAAAAAGACCAAATTTGGCATGAAAAAACAAAAATGCAAACTGCTGTAAGAAAATTTGCATATAGCGTTATTTATGGAACCTGTCAGGCACTGTTTCATGCCTGTTTCGTGATTTATATCAATGTAACACGTGTATTTCTGGTCTAACAAGACTGAGGAAGGCGCTAGAAAGCGTTAGGAATCATAAAACCAGCCTAGGATACTCAGAACTTGGGCTGGAGTTTTTTTCCGCGATTTAGGAAAAAAACCGGAAAAAAACCGGAAAAAAACTGGAAAAAAACAGGCCGAGGTTTTTTTCGGAAAAATATACAACCCTGATGTGTATACACATACACATACACATACACATTGAAAATTTAGATACACATTACCATACACAAACACTACTCGAAATGTGTATTTTTGTGTATGTGTATTTGATGAGCAAAAGTCGATAAAATTTCGAACAGAATCGTAAAATTTCGATGTTTTTGCTGCAGTAATGAACAGTAGATATCGTCATAAAGCCTTCAAATGGCCTCAGTAACTCGATTTCAAAGCTATCCAAGGTTTAGAGCAACAGACATTGAGAGATTTGATTTCCTTAGCATCTCTGGCTCAAACCCTACCAAAAAATTTGCATTTTCAGTACAATACACATACACAATTATACACAAAAATACACATTGTTTTGTTGAATGTGTATACACAAATTACCATACACATTTGAAGGTAAATGTGTATACACATACACATACACATACACAAACGGAAAACCCAGTACCAAACAACAGTAGTTAGGAATCATAGAACCAGCCTAGGATACTCAGAACTTGGGCTGGAGTTTTTTTCCGCGATTTAGGAAAAAAACCGAAAAAAAACTGGAAAAAAACAGGCCGAGGTTTTTTTCGGAAAAATATACAACCCTGCTGTGTTGGACTGCACTAGGATATCAAGGAAGTTTGAAATGCACTAAATAAATGGACCAAAATATTACCATATTCTTATTCCTCTCTATTTCCGTTTAAAAACCCCAACAACACTGCATTACGTAGTACATACGTATCTATATTACTGACACTCTTTTAAGCAATTATTTCTGATAGTAAAAGTTTCAGACTATACTTTCAAAACGCTTTTTTGTCTTTCAAGCAATTGTTTCTGACAGTAACTCTTTAGGTAGTTCTTTAAAAATCAGTTTTGTCTTTCAAACAATTCTGTCAGACTGAAAACTCTTCAAGTATTCCTTTAAAAGCAGTTTTCTGTTTTGCTATTCTTTCAAAAAACAGCTTTCAGTTGCAATTCACAGTAAGCTGTTGTCAGTTTTCGAGCTACGGAACCAGCAGGACTTGGAATTTTCGGGCCAAACTTTCGCAATAGGTACCTAGTCATCTGGTTAATAAATCCTGAAAATCTGAGCCGAATTCATAGAGAAATGACTGAGAACGAACTGTTTGAGTAAACTCTCCTTCCTGCTGGAGTGTCTAAAGGCTAGCAGCTTTAAAACGAGCGAGCCGAACGGCGCCGAGAGCGCACGCTTTAAGATGCAATTGCATCCTACACGCTTAACGAAAAGCTAATCTTATACCGGCAGCCTTGGCTGCCGGTAAAAAGATTCAATAGCAACGCACGTGTTGGGACATACAAGAACGGGGACAGCTACGTACGACTGAGACCCACCCAGGCAGACACCGAGCATGTGTTTAGTAGGCTAGTAGCGAAGGAAGGGCAGGATGTGGGTGTGCGTGATGGACCCGGACAATCCGATCCGATCCGATCCGATGTGCAGGGGGGGGGGCTTTTACAGCCCTACGCTCAGACCTTGCGATCCATTGCGCAACCCTCGTGTTTCGTCATCTCGGACGTTTCCCTTCTATCACTGCCAGCCACTCTAGCCATGCTGTTGGGCGCCAGGTACTAAGAGAGCGCCTGGCGCATTGACGTCATAGTGCTGACAGCGTCCACTGCCGCCCGGCCGAAGAGGAGTAAACCGGTATAGGCCTTGTTGTGTCGTCTCAGCCAGCACTTGACGTCATTGATCTTTCTCCAAGTTGGCATGCGGTAGGAGCGGCTTTGGTGCTATGGCAGATCCAGTTGGTTCCCATTTTATCTACTCGCTGTAACCGTGTGCCGACGACCAACTCTTTGCAGCAAGAAACTTGCCGCGCCGAGAGGATGAACCACTACAACCGCTAGGGATGCAGGGGCCGCCGTGACTCAGAGGCAGCAAGCTACCCACTGAGCCAACGACGCGGCTAACCCGGACAATCAATCCAATGGCCCCTTAATTTTATTTAAGATTCCTGTCTTTAGTGGCAGCGCAATAAGAATGTAGGCTATTTCCAGGTGGTCATCCCTCCGCTCTTTGGCTTTGGAAAATACGTCTCGGCCGGATTCCTGACGACTTGCTGCTTCGACTACATCGAACGAGACCGGAAGACCCGCGGATTCATCGTTTATCTGTTCACCCTCGGTTTGGGAGTTCCAATGATGATCATAATCTACTGTTACATCCAAATCGGCATTGAAGCAGGCAAGAGTCAAGAAGGCGTTCTTACAGAATCAATTCCCATGAGCGAAAACCGCCACCTCAGTCCTATAAACAGGAGACAAGAGGCAATGACAAGTCGAAGCATACGAAAAGACCTCAGAATCGCACGAATGACTCTTATAGTGATTGTGTGTTTCGTGTCCGCCTGGACCCCTTATGGAGTTGTAGCCTTGCTTGGTCAGTTCGGGCCCAAAGGGATAGTGACGCCCTGGATGGCCATGATACCCTCTGTTTTCGCCAAATCCTCTACTCTCTACAACCCCATCGTGTATGCGTACAAGGATGTCAGATTTCGTAGGGGTTTCAGAAAGTACGTGATAGGGGCGCCTGCTGCTTTGTTGGAACTATCCATTAGCTTAACCACTCGAGCTCATCATGGACTATCGAATACTGCTGAACCTTGAAGCTATTCTGTTTGTGCCGACCGCGTTATTTAGCCTTTGTCCAGGTCGATATAGTGAGCTGACCAGTAAATTGACAACCTGTCAAAATGACAGCGACTCGTTCGTGTCAACTTATGCAAGTCTTGGGTACTGACACCATAAACGGCGTTTAGTGCCTGACTGTGGTAGCCATAATCAAAATGTCCCACTATGTGTGACAATCGTGCTTTCCGCACATAAGCTAGCATTTCGGCTGAGGGTCTGTGAGCCCAAATAGTCGACTTAGGCTAGACCTCCCGAGACGATTTTTCCGACCCCTTCCGATTTTCTGGCAATTTTCTTAGCAAATTTTTACACATTTCAGCCACAAAAACTGCCAGTAAAACAGTACGGTTTAGCAGTATTTTAGTCCAGAAAGGCGATTTTTGACGAATTTTGCGATAAATTGAGATTTTTTAGTGCCCAACGCCCTCCCCAGAATTTGGCCTCAGACCTTCCGGCAGGTGTGATTTTAACTATGCCAACAGACTAACCTAATCGCTTTTGACCTGAAAACACCGCCTATTTACTCAAATAAGAAAGGCAGTAAGAAAGAAAAGGAGAGCACAAGAGTTAGAAGAACTATGCGTATAAACTATGATTAACGCTTACAAACTTGGTCTTGGTGCGCTGCGCCAGAGAGAAGTATGTAAATCATAATGATTTTTTCTTTATAAATATAATACCAATACACTCAGCAATAAACAAATCAGTCAGAATCGGAGTCAGTAGGTGGCAACTCAATTTCGCGAGTCTTCTGTTCGCGCGCTTCGCGCTCCAGTTTTTCCAAATGTTTCCTCTGCACCTCAATTACTTGAGAGGAGTCAACGCACTCACTGTACTCTTCCAACAAGTCTTGATTTAGCGTCAGAAAACTGTGTCCCCATTTGAATTTCGACATCACTAGCTGGGCAGCTTCTTTCAAACCTAAATCAGGAACCGATAACGAAGAGGATAGCTGCGGCTTTACCTTTCTAAGGCTTCGTACAGATCCGAATTCCCCAAGCGAGATAAGAAAACTGTCTGAGTTTTCAGATGAAAACTCAAAAAGAAACAACAAAACAGATTTTCATTTAATTTTAGTGATATAATCAGGTACAACCAATTGAAACCACGCCCTGAAAAGAGCAAGAGAATTTTGAAAAATTAGGCTACCTTCCCGTTCTGAAATCATACAATTAACAATTTTCAAGCATTTTTATGCAGTGCAGTAATGACTAAATCTTCCTTGACCAGACAGGAAATTTCAGGACTTTTCCCTGACTTCCTTTACCTGGCCTGTACAAACCCTGTCTCTGTTTTAAAACGCTACCATAATTTGAGCCTACTAATTATCATGTGCGTAATAGGGGACTGACGGGTGTCAGGAGGTCTGCCCCCCATCCGGCTTAGGCCAGAGAGAAAATTTTTCACCGCCCCCCGATTTTCCTGACAAGTAATTTTTTCAGCAGATTTTTACAATTCTTCTTATAATTTCAGACACTAAAGTTGCTAAAATCGCCGGTAACACAGCACTTTTTAGCTGCTTTTTAGCCAAAACTAGCGTTTTTTTCCCGAAATTGCGATTTTTACACTCTATGCTGCCCTAGTATTTAGGCTCCGACCCCCCCCGACCGGAGCCGGACCGTCAAACCCCCACCTGCATCAGCTGATGACGACCTCTTACACGTATGAAAATTATGCTAGTACATACATGTAACAGGGGGGTCTGGGGTCTGCCCCCCACCCGACTTAGGCCAGACCCCCCGAGACGATTTCACCGACCCCCCCTCCGATTTTTCTGGCAAGTAAATTTTCGAGCAAATTTTTGCAATTTTTTACACTTTCACACACAAAAATTGCCAAAATCGCCTGCAAAACAGCACTTTCTAGCTGTATTTCAGCCCAAATTAGCTTTTTTTTGGCGATTTTAAGGCCAAAAATTGCGATTTTTCTCGATTTTTGAGCGTTTTTTAGTGCCCACCCCTCCCCCAAAATTTTGGCTAAGACCCCCCCGGCCGGCGCCAGACCGCCCCCCAACCCCCCTCCGGCCATCGGCGGATGACCTGTTACATGTATGCTAGTGTAGCATTATTTATTTCCCAATCAAGTCATCAGAAATTGCAAAAACCAGATTTCTATATTTAAAGAAAAGAAAGAATAACTTTAAATTTCGGTTGATTGGCCCAAAATTACTTGCGTAGCGGGGCTAAAAATTGTTTTTTCAGTGCACAGGACTGGTTCAGTTCAGAGTTCTGCTTACTGCTAATACAGACACAATTTATTATGCTTTCATGGTACCGACACCAAATGGCACCGGTACCATAATACCAACACGTTCGGGCAACGTGATACCATATCTGGTACCGGCACCCATGGCCATACATGTAACAGGTCATCCGCTGAAGGGGAGAGGGGTTGGGGGTCTGAGCCCAAATTTTTCGAGTGGGGTTGGGCACTAAAAACGCTCAAAAACGCAATTTTTCGGCTAAAAATAGTCAAAATCGCAAAAATTTGCGCTAACCAAAAACCAAATGTCCGGACATGATCTAGCATCGGCTGAGCTGAGGGTATGGTATACAATGTATTTTCAAATCCAGAGGGGCATACAGTACATGTAACAGGGATCTGAAATCTGAACGAACTCGAAACGAAATCTGAACAGAGTGGTACCGGTATGATCATACATGGGCCGGTGGGTCCCGGGGGTTTGCCCACCCCCCACGTAGGCTCTACCCCCCCAAACAACCCCACCCACCCACCCACCTGAAGCCGACTTTTGTTCCTGACCCCACCCACCAAAATAGCCGTGAGCTAGCTCCCCAAAAACAGCAGGCCCACCCCCAAATTTTCGGGTTTTTACTACCCCAAACCCATTTTTCCGGCCCAAGTATGGGTACCATATATGGCGCCGGTACCTTATGGTACCGCCACAGTGGCCGAACGTTGGGGTACGATTATGGTGTCACTAGGCTATGTACCGGTACCGAGACTTGGGAAAAGGGGGTTTGGCTGAGGGGGGGGTTACCCCCCCCCCCTCAGGCTCTGACCTACCCCCCATCAGCCGGCCGCTACCCCCCCTCAGGAATTTTTTGGAACAATTTTGTAAAGTAAATTATGATAAAAATAAGCCTGGATTAGGTGTAAATGACTCAGAATAGCTTATTTTAATGAAAAATAAGCCAAAAAACCTTGATTTTAGCCAAACAATCGGACTTTTTGGCTTACCACCCCCTCAGCCCCCCCCTCAGGCGCTCCTACCCCCCTCAGGAATTGAAAATTCTACCCCCCCCCCTCAGCCGAAATGCTAGCCCATGTCTGATCAGCCGGCCGCTACCCCCATCAGGAATTTTTGGGAAGAATTTTGTATAGAAAATTATGATAAAAATATGCCTGGAATAGGCGTAAATGAGCTCAGAATAGCTAATTTTAACTTATTTTAATGAAAAATAAGCCAAAAAACCCTGATTTTCGCCAAAAATCGGACTTTTTGGCTTACCACCCCCTCTGCCCCCCATCAGGCGCTCCTACCCCCCCTCAGCCCCCCATCAGGAATTGAAAATTCTACCCACCCATCAGCCGAAATGCTAGCCCATGTCTGCCGGTACCATATGGTGTGGCTACCATAAACGGCACTGTAATAGAGAAACAAAATTACCGATAATATACAATCCGGCAGCGGCGGCTTCGGCACAAGACAGCTGACACGGTTTGCCGTAATTGACCGGGTTGGCAGCCACCAAATAAGGCAACAATTTGGGCTGGTTGCATTTTATTTTGTGCAAAGGAGTAGAATCGATCTGGTGCCAGGAACAATCGACCACTGCCAGACCTTTGCTTCTCACCGCTTCCCTGCAAATCAGACAACTCCACTTTTCAGCACTGGCTTTTTTTTAAAAATCAACAGTGTCCTTTTGGAAAAAGACCAATTCAGCTACCTGTCGGAAGGAGAGAGCGTAGATTTTCCGTTCGGCGACAGAACGACGCCGCCGAATCGCTGGTTCAGTCTTTGTTCCTCCATCAGACCCATTCTGAAACAATCACGCACGTAACACAACACAGTGTGACACACTTACAATGCATTTTGCGAGAAAGTCAGCTTAGGTGCGGACGAGACGGGACAAGTAAGGTCATCTAAAAGATCTGGCTGATATTATAATAAGGTTAAAATACAGCTCAATTGAAGACCAACGGTGCTTGTCCGGCCACCAGCAACCCCCTGAAGCCGGAGCTACACCACATCAAAATTAGGTCGGCAGCAATTTTTGGTGTCATTTTTATCAGACATGGGCAAAGGGGACTGAAGGGGGTTGGCCCTCCCTCAGGTTCTGTGAGGGGTGGTAAAAAATTAAAAGTCCGATTTTTTGGCGAAAATCAGGG